>CM057816.1:49297412-49557412 GCA_030067965.1 Latrodectus elegans | reverse complement strand
TTTCTTCTAATACTAAACGATAACATAGCAATTAAATACATAATCAGATTCATTTTAATTAGCCCTGAAAAAATAACTAATTATTCTATGATTAATTTTATAATTACATGGATTATTGAGGGATTAAATTCTGAGCTATGGATTAGTTTTTTTTTTAATAATGAATATTTTATTTAAATGTTCAAGTGAACATGCATAAAAACTTGATATAAATGCCAAAAATAGAAGTAGACTTTAATTAGTATAAATTAATGAGTAAAATTTAATTAGTAAAATTGTATATCTACATGAATATATTATTACTATTTTATTTTCCCTGAAACTATTTATTTGATTTCATAAGTAGATTAATTATAGGAAAATTTTGTTAATTTTAATCTTAATCATTACTTTAAAAACAAAACTTTTCTATGTAATAAGGAGAATTAAATTCGCTTAATAAATTAAAATTTAGTAAATGCTTAAGAAAAAAAACTTATTTTTTCATTTAAATAAATAAAAAATTTGTTCTCACTTCATTTTATTTTATAACTAATATAACTTTATTATAACGTTTATAAATTTGTATTTTTTCATTAATATATTTTCATTTAATATGGATTATACATGTGAATTGTTTTTTAATTGCATCTTTTTAAAGGTTTATTTAACATTTGTCTGCTTAATTGATGAAATAGTTCAAAATTTTTAATTAAATGCTCTTAAAATATTAGTTTTATTAAATAAAATGTTATTTTTGAATATATCGTTGAAAAAATTAAGATTTGTTATATTAATTATATTATTTCAGTTTTATTTTCATGTAACACAAATTTCACTTCATTGAGTAAAATTTAAACTATTAAATAATGAAAATACTTTTCTAATTAATTAGAAAATATTTTGTTTATACAGCAAAATATGACTTATTTGAAAATTTGTATTTTTTTAATCTAAAATCTTGTATGAGGTTTTTAAAATCTGATTTAAAGCCTATTACAAATCATTCGTTTTCCTCTATATTATATGTTAGGAATATATTATTAAACTACAAAAACTTGAACAAAAAATATGTATTTTAGTTTAATTTCATTATATATTTGTGCAATTTGCTGTTTAGGTAAAAATTCTCTATTATGAAAATAATAATTTTAAAATAATATGTTTCATAATTTTAATTAAGGAAAATTTTTTAAATAAATTTAATTCATTTTTATAGGTACAACTACTAAGAGATGCCTTAAAGGTGAGTTTTTATCAAGTGAAATTTTTTAATAACGTTAATAACTACTTTTATTTTACTATTTTTAAATAATTTAATATTGTAAAATATAACTTATTTAGTATCTATTTTTTTGTTGACAACTGTTTTTTTTAAATTTATAATACATTTTTTATTCATTGACAAATAACATGAGGTATTTTGAAATATGACGATTGTCTTTCAGAATAAACATAAAGTATTAATTTTAGAAATAATTTTAGATAGAAAAGCATTTGCCATATTTTTTGTTCAGTAATTTGAAAGCAAAAATTTTAAAATTCGTCAGAAGAGAATGCCTCTGTAAAGATATTCTGTTGTGGCATGGTATCTCATTTTCTGTCCAAAAAAAACGCATTTAAATTTTACCATTAAAAAATTTAGCGTCTCTCTGCAAATTGTTTATTTTTCATTCATTTCAAACTATGAATTTGCCAAAATTTTATCGTAAAAATAGGGAAGCTGGAATAAGAACGAAATAATATATATATATATAGCGTGGAATACCGAATTTCAAGTAAAAATATTTATTTAGTACAATCTAAAACTTATTTAAACTCATGTCACTCAATCAATTAATTGCCTGAAACAGATTTCTCCTGGTAAATAATTTACAAATATGCTTTGAAATTCTTATTTTAAATTAAAGTTTCGCTAGAGAAATAAATTTTTCATTCACATGAAAAATCAATGTGTATTTGAGACTCCTGTTTCAAGATGCCATCTCAGAGGGTAACAGCACTGTGACGTCATTTCTCATTTCGACCTGTTTATTTTAAACAAATCAGATGAAATAGCGCGTGACATCCTTATAATTATAAAATGAGCCGATATTTTTTATTGACAACTTTGTAATGCATTATTAATTCACTTGATGTGATTATTATTTTTTTCAGTATTTGATTTTCCATTTTATTGATGCCATTTCTCGAATGTTTCCGGATTTTCTATTGGTTTTGCTTAAATACCGAAAAACATTCTTAGTTAGAGCGTATACTTATTTTAGATTTGGTTTTTAATTCTATGCACTTATTGTTTTCTCGCTAGGTTCAATTTTGAGAGAAAATAGCATTTAGTACCATATATCTGTATCAGTATTAAGGCGATTACGATTTTTATAGTTGCATAATATTCAGCTGCGAATTCAAGAAGCTATTCATTTGTCGATCTGATTTGAAGAGAGATTGCCAACACTTTTTAAAATTAATATTTGATTACTGTAGTTGAGGATAAAATTAAATTTTTAGCCTTAGAGTTTTTAATTATGAAAACACAGGCAACTGTTAGACAGCCCCTTCCTCCTTTTCCCTTTTAGTTTTTAAATAATTATTTATAGCTAGCAAGTTTAAACTTATATGACAATTCAGTTTGATTCTTGCGAAGTATTACAATTAATGTATTATATGTAAAATAAAATATAGCTATATATTCATCCATGCATTTTATGTCTTTACAGCGATTGAGAGAAGAAAGAAAAGGCATATTGAATATCCATAAGCAGGTAGGAATCTCTTTTTTTTTTTTTAATTCGCAATATTTTGACTGTGATTTTAAAAAAATAGCATTTTAAGAAGCGTGCTAAAATATTGGCTTTTATGCAACGATTTTTAACCGTTATATAATTGTTTTAAAATCAATTTAATATATATTTAAATATTTTAAAAATATTTTTATTGCACTAAATTTTATATATAAAAAAACTATAAGCAATTAGAATTTATTTTCATTAAATGGAACTTTTAAGGATATACTTTCCACCGCTTAGCGGATAGGCTAACAGCCTGAAGATTATTGTAAGGCTTAAAATATTGAAAGCATCTCATCTTTCGGCGAAATTTTTTCACCTGAAGTAGTATGATGCATATTTCCGGGTTGAAAGGGAAGAAACCCACAAAACGCTCTAGAACCCATCCCAAAAGATTTGCATGCAGAAAGCAGAAGTGTAGCTTATTTTTCAGGTTAAGCAAGTGGATTGAAACCGGGAACATACTATCATTTAATATAATTCACATTTACACATCTCATTTCAATTCATTGATTTTGAAAATCATTTATTTTCAAATCATAGACGATTCTTCAATCCGTTTTCATTTTTGATTATTTTACTAGGAGTTATTAAAAATTAGTGCTTTATTTTGCAGAAAAGCTAAGCACGTATTTATTTCTCTTTAAGATACTAAAGGAAACGCATAGGAAAAAAATGAAATATTGCAATTATTTTCATTAAGTATTTCATTGCAAACAAAGCCAAATATGATCAAAATATGTTATGTAAGGATTTTTTTTGTGAAAAATTATTGTTTCTGAACAAAATATTTTTTCTTTTAAAAGTAATATTAATTTTTCTTTGGACGATAGTAGATCCACTTATCATAACGTAAATTCATACTTATTGTGTTCGGGGAAATTGTTGGATATTATTCAATCTCTTTTATTGAATAAAAACTTTTCTTCGTTTTTCATACTTTTTAATTACTAGAGAAATTGTTGTATATTATTCAATCTCTTTTATTGAATAAAAACTTTCCTCGGTTTTTCATACTTTTATTATGTTATAAAGTTTTATTATGTTTCATACTTTTATTATATTATTTATATGTTATAAAAATTTAAACATTAAATACTTACAAATAAAATACTCTTTTTGATTTTTTTTTTAAAGTAGACAATGGATTTAAATAACTTTACACTTTCATTGATTTCTAATACTTTTATTTTGAAAATTGGAAAATTTGTACGATTTAAAAAGGATAGAAAGCTTTAAATGTCTATAAATAAATTATAAAAACATAATTTTATTTGGTGATGTTAAGTATTTACGATATATTTATAAGACAAAAGCTTGCTCTCATATGTTAGTAGTGGTGAGGCAGCACTTTTTGTTGTAAAAGTCTTAATTTTGATCTTATCCTATTAAATGGAGCAGAAATACACCAACTGCTGGAAATAAAAGACAGTATTTCTGCTTTCAGCTCATTTTTCGTCGTAATGCGTATTTCGAAGTTTACCGGAGTTTCCTTGTTTCATTTTATGAATACAGTGCAGAGTGAACTAAAAATAATATCAAAACGAAAAGGATCTTAATAGAACTCAAAAGCAGCTTTGAGTTAATCTAATAACTCCACTATGAAATGTCATATATATATATATATCTATATATATATATATATATATATATATATATATATATATATATATATATATATATATATATATATATATATATATATAGGTAATACATTTCGTCGATATTAATCTCAATAATCATTTAGTAAATTCAGTGGTGCTATTTTTCTTATGTTTAATATAAATAGTGAATCAGAAATTAACAATTGGAAAAAAATAGCATCTTATATGTATTCATTAAATATGTATTCAATTTTTGTAATTATATATGACGTATTTGTGACAATTTATTAGCAAATGTTTTACTAAAAAAGAAAAAAAAATCTGATTAAAGTAAATAAAAAGAAGAATTTATACATTTTATTTTCTTCAACTCAACTAGCCAATTTTACAAAAATAAGTATTTAAAGGTTCTTAACATTTTCATAAATGATGGCATTTGAGGAAAATAATATAACATAAAATTTAATTGTGTGTGTGTATTGAAAATAAATTTTTTTTAATTTGCGGAATTTATAACAATTTTATAATTTATAACATATTTTTTTTCAGTAAAATGCATAAAAAGTTATTTCCTGATGCTAAAATCACGTGAAAAAAAAAACAATTAATGATTTTCTTTTAAATGCGGCAAAAAGGAACTTTTTGTGAATCGATTCACGGAGTTAAGTAACTTTCTTCTTAATCAAATTACCTTTTTTCTAAAGCTTTACTGGAAAAAAAAAGAAAATTCTCCGAGGAAAGTTATTTACCTAATTAAATTTATTTATTTCGACTAAAAAAAGTGATTAATTTTGTTTGTTTTATTTCAGCTAAAAGGCCAATGGAACAGCATGGAACAAAGGCTCCAAGATTTGGCTTTAAAGGTAATGAACTGATTAAATGCATATAGCTAGCATTTTTTTTCTATTTTCTACGAAAATTTGTTTTTAAGGTTAATTATAATATCGGTATTTAATCAGCTTGATTAATTTTTAAGTTGATGTATTAATCCGAAAGGAATCAGTATTGTTCTGAATCTTCTGGCAATTTTTAGTATTTGGAAATTTATAAAATAGTAAAGACAAGTTTAAATAATAATATTTAAATGGTTAAGTATAGAATACAAGCAACTGCATGGTTTTTGGGTGTGTGTGTATTTTTGTGTGTGTCCAAGTCTTTTTGTGGCATAGAAGTATGAAGACGGTTGTTGATTTCACATTAAGTATGGATTAACATATCGGTTATTGGGTTTGTAATCTTGTGTGGCCAATATTGAACATTTTTTTGTAAGTAATGTCCACTCGTGTAGTGTAATATAAAGTGATTCGAGTGTGTAAGAAATAGGATCTTAACCACTTTTCCGGGGAATAATGAAAAATAGTTGTTAACGTTAAATAATCAACAGTAACAAAATAAAAAAATAAATTAAGGTTTAATAAAGAAATTTTATCAGCTAACAAACGTGCAAACGACAATTACTAAAGATAATCTATTCAAATGGAAACAATCTTTAGAAATTTTCACTCGATAAAAATTTTTTATGAAAAGAGATATCATGATTTTGTTTGTCACCATTATTTTACGAATTAAATGTCAAAATATGTCAGATATTTTTAAATCAACTTTGTGTATAATACAGAATTTTAATTCATAACTTAAATTGAAATCATATTAAAATGTGACTGGAATAATTTGGCTATATTTAATTAATTTTTACTCAACTGGTATAATTACCAATAAATTATACACTTGGTTAAAAATAATTGTTATTTTATGCTAAAGTTTATAAAAATTTTCTAAATAAAATTTTGGACCATAAATTAATTTAAAAAATGTCTGTATGCTGTTATACATCTTCTGTCTTTAGAACTAATTTAAATTATAAATATTTTCATTATAAGCAATTATTGGATATAGTTTATGTGTGGAATTGATAAATTGATTTAAAATGTAAAAATTATAAACGTCCACATCTTATGTGTGTAAAAATCGTTAGATAAAACACTCACATATATCAATAAAAAAATTAAAAGCACTTGAAAAAATTTAATTTTTTTGGAATTTATTTTTTGATAATGTAATGTAACAAAACCCAAGATTCTGTAATTCGATAAATAATATTGAACTATTTCAGTGTCCATCTGTATTTGTAGTGAAAAATAGGTACCATCTTAAGTCACTGTGGTTCAAATTAATAAAATGTTTAAACTATAATTAATAGCTGACATTAATAGAAATAGGCAATAAAATATATGAAAAACAATTGCATAAAATTAATCACTTCTGAATATATGTGATGAGAAATTTAACGTAATATTAAAGTTTTCTTTTTTTGTGGATTGAAAGATGCAAAAGGCCGTCAATATTATTTCCGTCAATATAATTTTGAAAAATATAATTACTTTTCAAATAATCAATTCTTTTATTTTTCTTCAAGATTTTTTTTAACACATTAAATACCAACTACGAAATTTTCGCTTTTATGTACTATTTTCATCTAAATTACTTTGCACGAAAATGTCTGAAGAAATAATTTTAAAAGGGAAAATTTTATTATATACTTAGAATTTGTAATACCTTTTTTATGAAAATCAGAGAAATTGCAGTAACATAATTGCATATAATCTGTCTTTTTTATTTACCAATTTTTCCTTTAAAGGTAAATTGTACAATTAAAATTATGAGGACTACAAAATTTCACCGGCGTAGCTGATAAAATCACTGAATGTTACTACCGAACCAAAATAAATTACCAATAATTTAACTTTTTTGCGTCTTCGTTTTAAAACGTTGTTAAACTACTTGTGTCCAAAGTAAATTTTCATTTAAGTAAACTTCATTCATTAATTAATTTTCTTATATTTATAATGTGTATCAACACCAAAAATTTCATTACAATAAGATTTGGCAAAACGGAATAGAATTTTATATTATTTGAATCAAATGTGATATTTAAAATGAAGGAATGATTTATTACATCTTTTTTTCTTTTTTGACTATAAATCAAGAAAATTATCACTATATTTGTAAAGTTATTATTATAATAACTTACAAATATAGTGCTGGAAACAATCGAAATTACTTTCTTTTCCACCGCTATTATTATATGTGTTGCTAGTAATTATTCTCAATATTAACCATTCATTATAATAATAATAAAAATGGATTCGATTGGTTGCTTAAGAATTTACAAATATATATACATACATACGTACATATATATATATATATATATATATATATATATATATATATATATATATATATATACATACATACACACATAAGTACGTCCCATTATCCATGAAATACCTTCTCAGAAGATGAAAATATGCCAAGGGTTTTGAAAAACAAATTTGGTTGAAACGTTTTCAATTATGTGGCGCTTAATAAATTACACAATAATAACAGAGTACGCAGAGTTGTAAGATCATAATTAACTTATATCAGTATTAAAATAATGAAACTAACGAATAATACTAGAATTTCTCTAATAATAATTGGAGTACATGTTATTTCCATTAAGTAGAATGTTACATTATTTCCTTCCTAGCTAACACATGACTTACACGGCTCTATATAATAAACCAATGTTTTAATTTAATATCTATTATTATTTTCTCGTAAAAACGAAAATAATTCTTGAAAAATTTCACGTTTTTGATAAATATGCAATACTGAACTTTTCCCTTGCTTCATAGTCCAGGGTAACTGCAGCGACATCGTCGTCTTCATCGGACGAAGAGTCCGGCCGAGCCGGACAGTCGGATCGCCGCTATCAGATAGAGCCTTCCATGGAGCAGTCCAGTCACGATTCCGAGCTGGATGAGATACTCATCGACATTCCAACTATCCCTGCCGGATCCATATTGAATCCGGGCGGCGCGTCCGGACTCCGGATACCGGACACACCACCTCCGTTGCCGCCCAACCATCCCAAACTCTCCGATTCCGGCATCAGTAGCAACTCTGCTCTGGATTCGGAACTGGACGCCAACGACTGGCACTATCCGGAAGTTCCGGGAGTCAGGATGGAAAAACGCCACAGTAGCGTCAGGGTCCGATTTTCGGAAGGGATTGCTTGTAGGAGGTCCCGCTCCAGCGGGGGAGTAACAGGTGAAATTCTTATTTTTAGCCGAAGGCTGGTATCACGTAAGATACGATGTGTAACACTTTTAATTTTGATATTACGTAAGGAAATAAAGAGTGAAGTGATAGGGCTCTAACTATAGCAGTAACTATAGTAGTGCAGTTCCATTAATAGAAATATGAATGAAGTCTCTTATAAATCAGAGGTTATTAGCAATTTAATAAACGTTTAAAGGAAATTTTGTATGAGATTTTTTATCTTATGTAATTTATACTGTTTAGTATATTTCCTTGAATGTAATAAACTAATTTTAAATTAAAAATTCAAAGATATTTTGAATTTTATAGTAATCATAACAAATTTTTTAATGTGAATTATTTGGTTTTATATTAGTTTCAAGAATTATATTTTGTAAATAAATAAACTGAATTGAAGTATATTTTCTTACTTCTGTACAATATTTAATAATTTTTTTCATGACCAAATTAATAATTTATCTCATTTTATATTTAACAATCTCCATTATTGAAAAACGTATTCTCTAGATTTAGCTAATGAGAAAGATTTGTGCTTTTAGAGATATGAGCAATTTGCACACAGATTTTTAAATAATTAGATATAACTGACAGAAATAAAGTGTAAGAAGACTGCATAAATATAACGAAAGTTAATTGCATTAATGCTGGAAAATATAACTTGTTTACTTATTAAACATGTTTAGATTTTATAAATATGTAATGAAAATTTCCTATTTCATTTGGTAAAAATCAATTTTATTCTTCATTATATTTTTCATAATATGAACTAAGAATATTATGAATTTTTATTTTTTATTGTTAAATAATTCTAAAAAGTTTTTATTACTAATAAAAATAATTTATGTAATAAGAAAATAATAGTAATTGTTTTTATTTAGTATACTAGTTTTTACTTCAATTATACTAGTTTTTACTTCAATTATACTAGTTTTTACTTCAATTATACTAGTTTTTACTTCAATTATATTTATTTAATATTTTTTATAGAACAATGTTAAATGTTACTTTATTTGTAATTAATTTTATTATTTGTAAATCCTATTTCATTTTATCATTTTTAAAATACATAAAATTTAAATTGATTCAGAAACAAAAGTCCAATTAGGAATCATTTATTTAGTTTTGATAGTTTTTGAGAGATTAGAATTTTCTCTTTCGAAATAATGAGGGAATTGATATATTTCCATTTGAAAACATTGTTTTTTGGATTTCTTCTAAAAATACTTGTGAAGTATATAATATGGAAGTACAAAAAAGAAAATTTATAAGTTCTAAGTACAAAAGTGTTATTATTATAAGCAAATAATGATTTCACATTTGATGAAATTACGTTTAATGAGACTATGAAAATGGATAACTTGTTTATAAAAAAAATTATATCTGTTTCGTTTTAAATAGTGAAAACTAATTATTTTTAATTTGCTCTAACTTAAAATGAAATATTAATGAAATTTATTATTAACTCCTAATTTATAACAGTTGTAATTTAAAGAAAATTTCATTCATTGACTTTAAAAACAGTTTAAAATAAATAACATAGAAATGTGATTAAAGGAGTTATATTAACAAAGTGTCATCTGTTTATTTGGTATAAAACTCATTAGCATACGTTCTATTTTAGAGATACCTCCTGGAGCAGTAGTTTTGCAGCCAGGTCAGAATCGTACCAAATGCGCAGATATTCTAGGAGTTCAGAACATACCTCCCCCACTTCCCCAGAGACCCATCACTCCTAAAAACATAAAGAAATCAGCAAAGAAAAGGTCATTTTCGTCTTCAAGAGACAGAAGCAAAGAGAGGGGAAAATCATTCCTACCTAGAGCTATGCAAGGACAGGATAAACCCAAGAGCCACAGCACTAGCACAGGAAATCTGACCCTTGTGGGTGTCAACCACCAGCTGTCCCCACCAGGAAAATACCCAGGAAGCAACAAGTTGTGGAATAAGCAGCAGCAGAGACAGCAGCAACCACCACCTGCCAGGCCTGCTTCGCAACTCGGTAGCAGTCTGGACGGGATGATACATCGAGAGATAGCAAAGGCTATTAAAGATCGACATGCCTTGTTCGATCCCTGATCTGCAATCCCGATCTACCTGTTGCTGCATGGTTAATTGATTGTGGTATGTTCCAAATATCTGTAAGACAATTTTCGGAGTTTGATTCAGGGGATTTGGATTTTTGATGAAACTGTTATGGTTTCTGTTCCTCTTCATAAGAAAGAACTCAGTTGTGAACCTTGTAATGGATTTTCCGATGTTGTCTGTGCAAGAATTGGGTGAATTCGGGAATTGGTGATAAAGGATTGAATTAAATGGTGCATAAAATGAAAAATTAAATAAAATGTAACTTCTAAAATCATCGAACATAAAATGAGAGTAAATCTAAAAAACAATTTCCTTGTATACGACTTAGTACACACAATTCCCTACCATTGAATCCTATAATAATATATTTTTCAGTTGTATTTGTGTTATAAATGTAAAAAAAAAAAAAAAAAAAAAATACATTTTAAACAAAAATTAAGATCAATTTCTCATTTTAAAGATTAAAGTAATTGAACTATATAACAATAATTGAAATTGAAATCTTGTTTAAAAGTATGAATCGAATACATCAGAAGCAATATATGCACAAAGTTAATTATTATTCAAAATAGATTATATTTATTGTGTTTCCGTATAGGATAATTTAACTCTAATGATGTTCATAAAAAGGGTAATTATAATTAATATTAGAGATTATATATTGACTTGAAGAACAGTGTGTATCAGATGTTTAATGAATAATTCAAAATAATTCTTCAAACTTTAGTATGAAATTTATAAAAATAAAAACATATATTTTTTTCACAATTTTCATGTGCATAAAGTTAATGGTATAGGTATGACATTAAGTTCAAAACTATTAAAAGGATTGTGAAAATTGTTAGCTAATTGAAATGGATTTATTTGATTTTGTAGTATACTGTTGTTTAAGAAATTACGCTCATCAAATATATTTATCTAGTTACTTAAAAAATTTTTCTACTGTATGTTCTATTTTATTTATGTATTTGCATTGTAAACAAGAAATATGAAAAATGAAGAATCTCAAAATAAATTTTTTTATCAATTGCATTTAAAAAATTTCAAAAAATAAACTCGTTTTCTCTCAAAGTATTTCATTTAGAAGAATTACTTGCATTTATACTTCGAAATGAATTTAATAGCCCTACTTAAAATTATTATTTTAATATCCCCAGCTAATAAATAGTATTGTTTTATTTTATAAAAGCTAAGATTTTTTTTTTTTTTTTTTTGCTTTAAGTTTACTATACTTTTGGAAGTGCCGTTATCTCGCCTCTGGCACTGTTCAAATTTTCTAAATTACTTATACTAATGCAAATTTCTGCTGAAATATCTGCATGTTAATGTTTCATGTTACAGATATGACTCTAATTCGTAAAATAATTTCATTATGGAATTGTTACGCCAAAAAGTAAATTTTATTCCACATGAATTTGTTTTTTAAAGCGTTCAAATTATTGTAAATTTATAATCGAGATAAAAATTAGAAAACGGAGTTTGTTTTCCATGTTGCCAAAGGAGGTAAACAAAATGCAGATTCCATGCATCTCCCGAGGAAAAAGGATGCCATGTATTGATTCAACATTACTTATTCACCTTCCCAAAATGCTCATTACTTTTGATTCTTCTAGTAATGTAAAATAAATGGAATTTTTAATGATTCCTCTATCGATTTGTGGCGATTACGCTTTTTATTTTGTTTGAGTTTCATGAAAATATGAAAGACACCGGTGTGCAAGAGTCTGAAATCTCTGCAACGAAAATGTGTGCAAAAGTGTACTTGGGGATCAAAATAGAATAAATTATGCATCGAATCTCTTGTTCCATCTCCCTTGGGAGAACGCAACAGAGGTGATGTGTGTAACGTTATGTATTTAGAAAAGGTTGGAGCTTCATTTTTTAAAAAAATATTTTTATAAGCATTCTTGTTGAATTTTTTGTCAACAAATATTTGAAGATGTTCATAAACATATCTTTGTTGATTAGATTCAAGTCTGGAATTCAATCGTTAATTTTATATGTAAAGTTGTTATTTTTTAAAAGAAAATAAATAATTTTAATAAGAATCTTTTTGTTTTATTTCACATTTCCAACGTTGAAAGTAAATATATAAAATATAATTTTATATTTATTATTTATCAATATCTATTTCGTGATAATAAACATGAGATGTAAAGAATAAAGTGAATTTTGTAAGATATATATTGAAATATTCACAATGAGCATGCTCAAGAAAATTAACATAAAATGCATAAAGACGAGATACCACATGGTATTTATCTTTTAGATCATTAATACACATCAAAATTAGCTTTTGAAACGAACACAGCATTTTAAAACTCTTCAACGCAGATTAATTTCGACTGTTAGTGGTTTCTACTGCCACCAGATGGCGCTAATTAAAATAGTTCTGACTGAAAAACCAATTCATATGTATCCAAAACAGGTTTTAATTAATAAGAATATAATTTTCAAATTAATTTTAAAACGCTAATTAAATTTTAATTATTATTAAAGACAAATTGTAATTCATCACAAGAATATTCAACGTTGTCATTTGAAGCCGCAGCGATTTGATACTCATTGCTAGTTAATACCTCTGTAATTCAAAAACAGGGAAGGAGCACTTTTACCTGCTTTGTAAAAATAGAACAAATGCACTGAAACAATTGGCATTAATGACTGAAGCACTGGGTCGCATATCTCTAAAACTCAGATCAACCGATAATCTTATCTGATCTTACTTAGGAAGGAAGAATATTTATAGAGTTTGCTCATGTTTGGGTAACTATCTAAGCAATCCTGAAACACGTGCCAAAAAAGCTTTTTGAAGTAATAAATTACATAAATTTTGTCGCCAAAAATTACTGAATGGATGATTTCATCCCAAATATCTAACTTTCTGCCATCAACTATGTCTGCCGAAGACAAAACCCTTCTAGCTCATGGCCAACTGAGAATGAAGCATCTACGACTAAACTCAATTCCCTCTTTTCTTCGAGTCTCACAAACAAGCAAACGTTTCAGGAAAACTATGTATTTGGTTACAATATAATTCATTATGCTCTCAAAGCATGATAATCTTTCATCACAGATATCCATAAATTTCAGATTAGAAGATACATTTGAATATGAGGAAATAGGCATTCGATATATTTATAAGAAAAATGTATGTTGACAAATTTAAATATTAGCAATAAAGCTTGTGTTAATCTTAATTTTCAAAATTAACTACACGATAAATAATAATAAAGTTAACAAAAATAAAATAAATGTGAATAGTTTGATAAAAATAGAGAAAATGTGCATAAATTATGAACTGTTTCATTATCACATGCTCACTATAATAAATTAATCCAATAATTTTTTTTTATTCTAAACAATGTGTTTCTTCAACCAATAAATTTTCCTCTTATTTAAAGCTATATTTGTTTTATTTTAACTGTCACTTTTTATTCTAAAAAAAAGCAAAAAAAGATTTTAATAATTGAAATATATGGGAATAACCTGCTATAAAAACAAATACTGTTTTTGCTAAGAAACATGAGTGTAGATGGATGGATTGTAATTTATAAGGTTTAGGTGTTGAAATTCAGTTTTCAAAGAAGAAAATAAAAGAATATAATAAAATGAAATAATAGACTTTAATAATAGTAAATAACAAGTAAAATAATAAAACTTTGAAAAACATAACATCAGGAAACTGAAGCAAACAACAAAAAAAGACAGTTCATTTGATGAGAAAATGGGTAATAATGGAAACTATAAAACTGATTACAGATGTTTATTCAACATATTAAAAGTACTCCAGCATATAAATTGTAATAAAGTTATCGACTTTTTTTCCCGTAAACAATCAATTTGGAAAATACTTTAAAAAACAGAAATAAACTAAAACCTTTTGCATTTTTAGAATTAGTAGTTAAATTATTAGGGCCATCATCAATATTTCAACTGTGCATGAATTCGAAATCCTTGTATAGGTGTGTATATTTGTAAAAATTTATGTGAAATGATTTTTCTCAACAAGAAATTCGATTTATACACCGCTCAAAATAATTAAAGGATATTAAAGCTGTGGTTTGATCTTACAGCTGAAGAAGTGTTTGGTTGATGATTGTGTCTATTGGTCAGTTATTGTGTCTAGCAATATAAGAGAAAAATGACATTGTTGGCGGAAAAAAGCACATTTTATTTAGCATTTGGGTACCAATTTTTTTTTTTTAAAAAAGACAATTTTTGCAAAGGTGAAAAACAAATAAAAATGGCTCTTCTTTATAAAAAAAAAATAGTTCTGAGAAGAAAGTATGGTTTCCCCTAACGGGCAAACAAAATTGAACACTTTTGAGACATTGAGTAAATAAATATATTAATGAAAGGGATTTGAAGAGTCAGTAGGAGTGGTACGCGTCCAGCAACTCCAGTTGATTTATATTCTCCTCATTTGAAAAAAAAAAAAAAGATTTTACAGTTTAAAAGTTTGTAGAGATCAAAACAAAAAATAATCAGATGATTCCAGATCTAAGGAATATAGTGAGTAGAGAGAGAGAGGGTAGTATATCTCATCCAAACTTGCAGAGGTTTTTGGTGAGTGAATAAGCTTGTATGATGTTTCGCCTTATTATAGTGAAGCAAACATTTTCTTTTGAACAATTTTGATATTCTGACCGCTTAATGCTTAAAAAAAAGTATTCATTTGTTTGTCCAGCAAGAGATAATAAATTATAGATTCTATTGCTTTGCCTATTATCCGGTAAAATCTCAAATAAATGAATAAAAAAAATTGAATTGCCCTTGCCGATTTAAACTAAACAGAAAGTGCACGTTTGTCTTGCCTTTTCAATTTGCTTTTTCGTCTGCTCTATTTTCAATGTGTTCAATTTTAGAAGCAATATCGCTAAATATTTGAAAATTTGAAAACTAATTATTTAAAGCAACAGGTAATTTTCCTGATTTTGAAAACTTTCACGAATGGCAAAAATTATAATTAAGAAACATTTCTTTATTACTAGTAAAAATCAGGAATTTTTTCTAATCGCCGACGACACTCAGACACTCGATGGTGAACTTCGTCTTGTTTGCTACTGCTCAAAGAATGCGATTTGAAAGCAGACAGCAAATGTGTCGACAAGCCGGATTTACAACGCAGTCTCAATACGACATCGGACATCGATTACTGATATAGATTAAGCGTTATTTGACATCATGGAAATTTTAAACCAATGATAATTGTAATAAAGTGGCGTAATCATGATCTCAACTGGAACGAAAAAAAAAACACTTTATGAAAAAAGATTATTTGGTTATTTATTTTATTTTATTTATTTATTTGAAATATCTCTAAACAGATAGCATAATCTTTTTTGGTGAACATCAGCTTTCGAAGTGCTTTGAACCAATTCACCTTTTTTACTCCATAATGCATTATTACACACAGCCCATTTCTCGGCCCCAGTGATGATGTGCTTCAAATAAGACCCTTTTCTGGAAGTTCGAGAAGAAAATCACAGAAGTCAATACGATGGCATAAATTTCTTTCCGTATTAACATGAGAAACTGAAATATTGAATTTCCAGATTAAACACAAATGTTTGAAATGATCATAAGCGGTTTAATTCGATAAATTTAATCTCAGCGACCATGCGACTTGTTTGTTGTCTCTCGGTTTGCATCAATTCATGCCTTCATCTTGTCGTCATGACCTTCCTGAACACGTTGCATCTTCAGTATCAAAATTCCTGGACAGTAATTTTGCAAACCAGTTTTGTCACTGGTATTCTGAGAATACATCTTTTCGAAACACTTGTCTTTGTGATAGTAAATAAGTAAAATATGGCGTTATCGGTTTTTACTTTCCACATTTGAAAGAGCACCAACCAAGAACTACTTACTATGTTGTATGAAACTTTTTTTCCTAAGCAAGATTTGCTAGAGTAATTGTCAAAATACATTATGATTATATGCGGATTAAGTGTGAAGTTGGGAAAAAAACGAAATTACTCTCCTGAACAACACAATACATATGTATATAGATTTCTCAATATTTAAAAATTAATTACATGTCATTTATTAAAGTTATTTATTACAATAAATATTTAAAGTTTAGCACACTCAAACCTTATATGGAATTTATCCCCCAGTTTATGGGTCGAGTGGTTTGGATTTCCTATTATTCATTTTTAAAGAAGACTCACTTTAAATAATATATTTTAAGAAAATTAATTTAAAATCAATGATCATTTATTTCCTTTGTATGATGTTTCGTTAATTTTTTGCGATATTGGTCTATGAAGAATAGTATGTTATAGGACAATTTGTCTCGCTATAGGGAACTTTTATTGCAGTTGCAACATTAATTTTTCAAAAAGTGAAAATAAATAAAAATGGCAATTTGCATTGAAAATTATTCATGTTAATAAATTAATTATGTTTTGACAACATCAAAATTTAGGATGATGTCAATTATAATCTTAATTATTTCATAATATGCATATATTTACAACATTAATTTAAAATACTTCATTAATCTTCTTCATAAAGTGGTTAGTAGCTGAAGTGTCTTTACTACTGAAGAAAACTTTTACGTTTTGAATATTTCAGTAACGCCAAAGAAAAGGCAGAAAACGAATATTTCAAAATCAATTTGAAAAATATGCAGCATGATGTTTTTGTTAAGGAAAACCTTAGAAGAGATATTAAAACAGAATTTTTTTAAAAGAAAAATGACGGAAGAAGCTAAACGAAAAGGTAACAAATTTTATGCAGTTGAAGCGTTTTTATTTCGATTTCGCTGAATGAAACGAAAGAAGACTTGAAATCCGTCTCAAATGGACTCTCAAACACGGTTATAGAAAATTTGAAACTTCTTTCTTTTTTTCCATGGCTCAGTCTATAGTCAAGAAGATGATGAAAAATCAAATTCAATATCCGCACTTATTGCTATCTAAAACAGTAAAAAAAAAAAAAAAAGATGAAATAGGGAAACTAAAATAAACCGCAAGCGAATCTTTTCGGCTTGGAAAAGGTGGGTAGTGGTTAAAAAAAAAAAAAAAAAAAAAAAAGAGGAAGAGAATCTGGTGAAAAATAAAACGAAATATTTCTAAACATTTTCAAGTGAAGTGAAGAGAGAATGAAACTATGCCGTTGCTTAGGTGTAAATTTGTTCTGTCCATATTTTCCCGCCGCCTCTTTTCAGAGGTGATTGGAGGAACGAAGAAAAGGGCTTTTTTATTTGGCAACAGACATAAAATGGAAAGGAGTAAATTAAAAGCTCAGCGTTTCTTTTCTTCCATAAAGTACCTTCTCTTCACTTCACTTCTTATCTGTCTTTTTTTTCATCGTAAGAGTGCAGATTGGCGTATAAAGTTGCTACTGCATGTTTAAAGATCAAATTAAAGAAGGTCAACATAATTCGTTTTTAATTTATAACAGGAAGACCGCAGATGTTTACTTAATTTAAAATTATTTTAATAGGTTTAACCAAAAAAGATCTTAAATTTTCTTCTTCACATTTTTTTTTAAAAAAAAGTTAAATGAATATATCGCAAATAATGTTCATATCAAATGATAAAAAAAAGCCAGATATATTTAAAGCATAAATTTAAGTAACCACCTTAAGAAAATAAATAATGAAATTCAAAAATTCATATTGTATAAATCATTTGAGTGTATATATCTTTGAATGTACATTATTAAAAAATATTAATTAATCAATAATATTTTTCTAATGATATACATTCAAAAGAATCAGCTAAATTACCAATTTAATAATTGAAAATTTAGCTCTCATGTAACAGTTTATAAGTTTGAATCCTGATTCTAATGTGGATCACTAATCTGGATCACTAGGGATTTGCAATTAACCTTAAATTAAATCTCGATCAAATTAATCACCGTTTGTAAAACTAACCATATACTAACAAAAAATCACCAACATTATACTGATAAGAAAGCGCTTTTAGGTGTAGAAGGTACCGTTTTCAACCTCCGCAGTCATAGTCGAACAACGAAAGGTAAATAGTATGCTCCTTCTAGCTGCATGCTCATCTGACGGAATGGGCGTTTGAAAATTTATTAAAACATGAGAATACGATCCCCCTTATCTATGGAAAGTTCTCTCAGAAGGTTATTAGTGGAAGATGTTCATATGTTTGTCACAGAATTAGGTTGTCCTTACTAGTTGTCAAATACATTTTCAAACTGAAATTTGAGCTGAAAACTGAAAAAGCACAGAAACTTTTAAAGTTTGTTGTCGAAAAATCCAAAAGTGAACATTTGACTTTAACTGCAACCGAAATTAACAGATAAGGCGAGAGATTTGTTTTAACAGTTGAATCAATGTAACAGAAAAAAGAGGTTGTTTATGCATTTGATTATGATTTTGTATTTGTTATATTTTTTAATTCTTATTAAATATTTTTATTTAAAGAAAGAGTCTGTTCTCTTAACTGTGAACCTGGTCTACAGTTTTAATAACATTTAATTTAAAATAGAGTAGCAATCTTGTGGAGCCCAAACCGAAAGTTAACTAACCCGGATTCACCCCGGAAATCAAGAAAATTTTGCAGTATAAAAAGAGAAACAAGGGAAAGGTGATTTTACCTTTAATTAAGATCGCAATTTCTATTAGAAGAAACAAAGTACGAAGAAAATTGTTACCACTTTTTTGTAATTTGTTCTTATTTAAATAAATTATCTGATGCCTATAGCACAAATGCCGTATAATCCAGGATGCCAAATTCTGAGTTTGGCGGGTTTTGGGCGGATTTTCTTATGCATCTGGCAACCTGGTTTTTATTGCGTCGTAGATATATAGACCTATAATAATAATGCAGAAAATTTTATTTTGGTAAGCTTAGTATTTATGTTATCGCGCAGTCACGTTACGTCATCATTGAAACATTTCTTCATCGCCAAAAAAAATTAGAATTTGGAATCCTGGATTATACGGCATCTGTGCCAATATAAGTCTCCTGATTTGTTTTGATGACAAGTTTCCGCTAAATAGTAGAGAAGCGTACAGAGGGTAAAATGCGCCAATCGTATGCGATAAAGTGCGCCAGACTGGTTTACGGGTTTGGATTATGTAGGTATGACGTGTTTTCGTTTTACATGCGCGTTTTGTATGTAATCCTTGAAACTGCTACAGAATAATCTTGAAGCCATTGAGTTTCGATGTTCGATTTTTGGAGTTTTTGTGTTGCTTGCGAAAATTAGTAAGTATGGATGAGGATATATTGACTTTACGTTTTTGCGGAATACGTATGGAGAAAGAATCATCAGGAAAACATAATAGAAGATTTTTTAGAAGCGATAAAAACGGTTTATTCGCCGAAAAGTAACGATTCAGAGATCGATGAAGATTAGGTGAGTTATTTTGTTTTTCATTACAATTTTATTCATATTTAGAAATTAAAGTATTTATAAAAGTTTTCATGAGTAAATGAATGTTTAATTTAGAAATTAAAGTATTTATAAAAGTTTTCATAAGTAAATGAATGTTTAAGTTGTGTGTATTGCGTTTCTCATGCTAGTGTTAGACTGTGCCGCGTACTTAAATTTCTTTAATGTGGGCGTAACTGCTCGTTATATTAAAATTCGAGTTTAAACAAAAAATCAAATTTGTGAACGTTTGAAATTTAGCTTTATTGCTCGGTTGCCACTGTAGTAAGCAGCCCTACACTGATGTTTTTTTAAGGTGGGCGTCATTGCTCTGTATATTAAAAATCGAGTTTAAATTTAAAAAAATGAAATTTGTTAACGTTCGAAATTTAGCTTTATTGCCCGGTTGGCACTGTAGTAGGTAGCGCTACACTGATGTTTTTTTAAGGTGGGCGCCATTGCTAGATACATTAAAAATTTTGTTTCTATTTATTAGAATTTTAAGACTTCTACAGTATTTAGTTATAATGAAATATTCAAATTTTTAATATTTGGAGTTCGGAAAAACGCGTGATTTCAAAGCTGAAGTTCGAACGCGATCGTTATTGGTTGACGGCAATCGCGCGTAGTGACGTAATTTAGGTTGGCGACAGAGCTGTAGAGTGCTTGGCGAGAAAATTTGAAATCGCGCCAATCCCGTATGGCTCTGTCATCATTTACTCTAGTTTCTAAGTGCTTTTTCTAGTTTTAATTTTTAAATGAATAAAAAATAATTCTAGTAAAAATATTCAATTAATTATTGTAATAAATATAATTCTAATCTCATAATAAGTCTTATCTGAGATAAGTTTTTTCAAGTAAGAGTACCATCAAGATTACGCAATGGTTTTAATGTTGCTTCTCACTCCAGTAGATATGAGTTTGAATCTCGGAAGTGATTGCAAATATTTATAAATATTTTCCTTCCTCTGATGATATGTTCAAAAATAAACTGGTGGAAGTGCAATTAAAGGTACATAAAAATTCACTTGTTTTTCATATAAATGCCCGTGATATTTTTTGTACTGATTTTATTTGAATTAAATTGTTTGTCTTCAATCATTTTGTACAAAACATTTGCAAAGAAAAACTAATTTAGTGAGTATTTACATAATTTATTTTAAAAAAATCCAATATTTCGAATGGAAATGCAATTAATGACACCTATTTTAAATCTAGAATTACAGCTATCTACCACTTCATTTTTGTTTCTTAAGTACTTAAAAGAAGCAATTTGCTGTCTCTGGTGTGTTAGATACTAAATATTTCAAAACATCTTGGCTCAAACACTTATTATTCAAAGGTAGTTATAGGACGGGACTTTAACATCGGGCTTTTGAAAGGAGAGCGGGCAAAAATTCGAATTTTCCAGGGAGAAGGCTATTTAAATAGATCAGTTGCAAAGAAAATTAATCGCTCTCCAACTGTTGGGGGCAATTTTTTAAATCTAAGTGATATGTATGGAGTAAAGAGGCGTCGAGGTATTTGTAGTAAATGAAGTGACCGTCAAAAGTGGTAGATAATTCGCTAGGCAATAAGACTAACGTAAATTCCACTAAAATTAGGAGAGATTTACGCCTACCTATTATATACAACTCGAAGAATCAGGCAAATAATCAGTCAATCTGGAATTGTTAAATGGGCGAAAAAACGTCGCAAACCTTTCTTAAGTATTCAACTTTTTAGAAAGTTCATTTAAAATTTACAAAAAAAAAAAAAAGAAAAATGCAGATTGGGATTCTGAATAGAACAGTTTGGTGTTCAGTGATGAGAAAAAGTTTAATTTAGATGGAGCAGATCGAAACAAGTCTTACTGGCATCGCATAGGTACCAAAAGGGAGATTTCAGTTTGCCGCAATTTTGGTGGAAGCTCATTGATGGTGCGGGGAGCTTTCTCGAGCTATGGAACAACCCCTTATCTGTTGGATCACACCTAAAATAAATTTCTCTGAGTTCTGTTGAATTATGCCGAAGATATGGATGAAGATTCCTGGATATTTCGACATCACAATGCAAACATTCAAAACTCTAAAGCAACAAAAGCCTTTTTCAGGGAGCGAAACATCAAGGTTATTAACTGGCTAGCTTGAAGTCCCGATTTGAACTCTGATGAAAACATCTGGGAATTGATAACACAAAAAGTTTACGAAAACGGCCACTTTGAGTCATTAATGGTCTTAAAAGGCAAAATTTGTGATGAATGGTCAAATTTGCCATTAAATCACTATCAAAATCTTGTGAAATCGATGCCAAATAGAATGCATGAAGTAAATGTAAACAATGGAGGTGTCACTCATTATTAATTAATAAATTTGTTCGAAAAACAACAAATGTCTTTAATTGCATTTCCACTCGAAATTTCTTTTTTCTTTTTTTTTTTTTAACACTAAATGATCTAAATTAAGTTTTCTTTGCAATTTTTTTACACTGAATAATTGAAAACTAAAAATGTAATTCAAATAAATATCCACTTTTATATAAAAAAAATAAATGTATTTTTCAGTGTCTTTAATTGCATTTCCACCAGTGTATATCACAGTATATTTACATTTGTATTCCGGACTATAGCTAACAGCTGATTTTAAAGCTCTAATGTGATACGCAATGTAAGGTAAAAAAAATACAAAAGAGAACAGTAATGACTCATTTAGCCCTTTCTTACAGCATCAATTTTCAGTTATGTTAATAAAATCTCAAATTTTGTAGATATTCAGATGTTGCTTTGAAAAAAAGTTGCAAAAATTTCCAACTAAATATTGTAACCTATGTCTTGACTCAAGAAATAATTTTTGTTTAAGCTGCTGTTTTTTTAAAAAATTATAAAAATGATTCCGAATTCTACAAAAAATAGCATTGATTTATTAAAGAAGAATAAGAGTCGTGTATGAGAAATCCAATTTCTTTTAAATCCTCCAAAAATAAATAAAGCTATATTTAATAAAATTTATTATAAACAAAATTGAATTTATTAATTATATATTTTCATACACAAGTGATTTAATTGTATCTATTTTTTGATTATGGCAATTTTTTTTAAAAAAAATCAGTTAAGTCTGATTTAAAATGCTGAGTATTTAGTTTGCCAGTTTAAATACTTAAAAATAAATAAAATATCAACCCCAAAGAAAGAGGCAGGGTCTGCCTGGTAGGGAAGGGGCCAGATTCATGAGTGCCACTTGTTTATTTTGTGGATGCACACGAAAGATATGCAAACAGATATTTTTTAACTCATTATCTATCTCCGGTTGTTTAATCATGGCTGGAATAGTACCAGAGACTTTCGTCTCCGTAGAATAAAAAATCATATTACTAGGACACCGTGATCCACCTTCGAACAAATTATTATAGAATCTAAAAGGCAATCGATGACAGTATTTTAATCAAGGTAAAGTTTTGTCCTAAAAATAGGTATTATGAAAGCAATACACTTTAGTAATTGAAAATGAATATCGTATTCCTAGAGTAACGAAAAGTTTTTTAATCTAAGCGAAATTTTTAATGCCTGAACAAAATCTATATCAAGGATTTACAACAAAATCTAGAAAAATAAGTCAAAAAAAAGATATTACTTGCTATAACTGCGATTACAGTGCTTTGTCACAATAATACTTACTTTGAACCATGGTCAAATAACGAGGCTGATATCTGAGCTATTATTTTCCTTTCCACGTTGCGGCAAAATAGTATTGGATTATTGGACACAAAAGCATTTTTAATTTGCTCATAATTTATCCTCACTTTATCGATTCAAGACTTTAAACCAAAAAAGTTAAGTTACAAGACTGAAATCCGAGGAGGAATTCTTCTCTTCTTTCTACATTATACCAAACTAAAAAACGGAACTCGGATCTTTGGAAAAATGTAACACTTATTACCTTTTGGAGAAAGATGGTTTTCCGCAATATCAGGTATCAAACCCATTGCTTTCCGGATGAAAGAACAATAATATTTCTACCGAATTATTGTGGTTTTTCTTAAGCATAATTGATTGGAATTATATATTTAATTCAATAGTTTTGGTGCATGATGTTTCTGGCTAACTATTTTCCTTTTGAACGAATCATACACAGACAACTTTTCTTTAAATTTAAATTTCTGTCATGCGATGAGATCAAAACCAGAGCTGACGCCATCACATTTTTATACTGCATCAGCAATTCGACGAAACGAATTATTAATAAGTTTTCTCATTCTTGGTAAGGAAAATAGGTATGGGCTTTCGTGCCACAGGTTTAGATTGGTTTATGTTTTTTTAGGTTCTCTCATCGTGATGGTCTTAGCAAGATTAGGTATTAAACCCATTACCTTGCGCAAACAAAATCTCCTACTGTGTTTTTATGATCTCTGGAACTTTTAATGTTAAATGTAAGCATGCAATTACACTTTATACACACGTAAAAAGAATGTGCAATATTTTCTATATTTTTTTTTATCTCTTCATCAAAATTTTTGAACAAATTTTTTGCTTAGCTTTTATTTTATTCCAAACTATCATATTTCAATCAGATCAAATTTAATACTAAAAAATTAATATTCATTCATTTCATTTTTTATCAACTTTACCCTATGTATGATTTATATCATCCATTTGTTCACGCGTATATATAAATATATTAATTTTTTAGCATTTTGCTAGTTATGTAAAGTATTAAATTTTTTCCGTTCCCCGAATAGTTTTGCTTATTTATCATAAAAGGAACTTTGTAACAAAGAAGTAAATATTACTGAAAAAAAAGAAAGAAAGAAATAGTCTGGAAAATAATAAGAGGACTTTTTTACTAGTAAAAACGATCATAAATTTGTCGATGCAGCGATTATATTATAGTTAAACTATCCGTAATAAGCACGTTTATTTTTCATTTTTAGCATCAGTTACTTCAAGGGGAGTGTTTCACTGAATAATAAAAATATTTTTGTTAGACTGTCTGTATTAAACTACTTTACAATATGCTTTTGCAGAAAGCTTAGTATTTAAAAAATACATAAATCCGTTAGACATTACTAGAATTCTCATCTTCAAATTTACTGGTGAATCCTTGAAGTTGATAAGATGAATAAAAATTTAAACTTCTTCAGAATCTTCATTTATATTTTAATAAAATTAATTTCTAATTAACAATAGCTTTGTTGTGTGTGAGATTGCTTTTTTCAGAGTGGATATTTTTAGGCATAATAGTGATTTTCGGGAATCATAGATATTGTAATTAAATATTTCAATTTCATCTACTGTTTTCTTTGCCCATATCCATTGGAGTAAAATCCATGGAGCTTTTCGATATTTCCTTCCTCGTAACATATGAATCCGGATCCTGTTTTTGTATGAAGAGATATGTTGGATGACATTAAGCAATAGCACATCAAAAAATAATTACAACAGTTTTAATCATTTAAAAATCCACAGAAATTTGTCTTCTGAACACGAGTTTTAACACCATTTAATTATATTTAAAAAAAAAAAAAATTCAAGTTATTTCTTGGCTCTAATTATCTGGAATAATCTTGAAATCAGAATCTTCGTTGAAATCAGATTACCTTAAGTTGAACATATTTATGCAAAAATTTACTGTATACCTAGTACAGTTACATTAATATGACCACTAGTAATTTCTATACGTCGAAGTTAAATAACCAATCACAGAAGGCAGGTCATTGCACCAGCATGCTTCCCTGTATCTAGCCCTGAATTGGGCTCTGCTCTGCCAGTTAGGATGAAGCAGCACGGTAGACTCTTCATGGTTTTGAAGCAGGGAGAGCAGAAGACCCCCAATACTTGCCTTGCCACCCAGAGATATCATTTCACTTGGAGGATAGTGCAACTATGATAAGTTTTAACATGACCCAACCACCATTAGAGAACACAACGGGTCTTCAGTTAAAACGGGATTCGAACTTACTGTCTTCTAATTGTGAGAATGACCTCCAAACCAACGAAGCTATCACCACCTCCGCAAGAGGCAGCAAATGCAGTTGAGCGTATATAAAAGATGAGAGTGGGATTCGGAAAACATTCCAATCGTTGGCCGTTGTGAAGAAACGAAGTAATTTATATCCAACTTCTAAATGGGCATGATCAGGGGATTTTGGGTCAAAGGTTTAAGCATTTCCGAAACGGCTAAGTTTGTGAACTGTTCGCGTGCTGCCGCGGTAAAAATATACCATGCATGTTATAATGGGCAGTCTAAAATCAGCCCATTATAACATGCATGGTATAAAATCAACGACGGCACAAATGTGGTGCACCACGAGCCACAGATGACAGAGGTGAGAGACGCCTATGGAGATAGATAGGTTCGGGAGAATGCTACCGTTGAGCTTAGATGAACCAAGGGGTTACCAACAGTGTCTCCTAAACAACTACTACTACTCCTAAACTACTAAGACTATTCGGCGAACATTGCTGCGGGGCTTCTGAATCAGACACCTGGTTCATGCATCTATGCTGACTACTGATTATTGGTGACTAGGATGTGAGGTCTCCGAAGGTGGAGTCTACATGCAATTACCACAAGTGGACGTCTATTGAGTGAAGTCAGGTAGCGTTTCTCGATGAATCACGTTTGATTCTCCATCAGACAGATGGGCGTTGGCGTGTACAATGTGAAACTTCTGAAAGCAAACACCCTGAATCCATTACCTGAGCGATCCAGATTGATCTGAGGAATGTTTTTCTGGCATTCCCTGGGTCCATTTATCATTATTGAAGACACAATGAATCAATACAAATACGCGTTTGTTCTTGCGAACCATATCCACCCCTATATGCGCACTGCTTTTCCTCAGGATGACGGCATATGGTAGTAGGAAAATGCGAGGTGTCATGTAACTGGTTCAAAGATCACCAGGATGTGTTTACCGTTCTCCCTTGGTTAGAAAACTAACCTGACTTTTAAACCTAATCAAGAATCTGTGGGACCATCTCGATGGGGTTGTTTACGGCATGGATCCTCACCTGCGTAATCTAGCGCACTTGACCACGGCACTGAAGTTGACATGACTCAACATTCTAGTCAACACTATCAGGAACCTAATTGATTCTCTTTTTGTATGTCTCGCAGCAGTCCGCTCTGCGACAGGTGATTATTTTAGTTTTCGACCAGTTATCTCATTAATGTGACTCAACTGCGTAAAAATTGGCCTCATTTTGACGCAAAGGTTATTTAAAATTATTAAGAGTCGTATAAATAATTAATGTAAAATATTTGGAAGGATTCATTTTCTTATAAACAAAATGGAAATTTCAATCCAAAAGGAGTATAATTAGTGACATTAGTATTTTCAAATTATATTAATTTGTAATTTCCAAAGATTGAAATCTAATAAATTTTCCTTATAGAAGTTTCAGACAGTTGTTTGTTTTAAAACAGCTATAAGACAACGTCTTGCCATTGTTCTTTTCCATTTTTCTATATTAATATTGATTCAAAATTACTAGAGTATATTTCCTGTAAGGTTTGATATCCCCTCGCAAAATTCAACGAACTCAGTTGAATGAAGTTTTACAAAATTTAAAAATTGTCAGGCTTAAATGAGCACGAAAAACGAGTATTGTCATTACTTGGCGCTTAATCGAGCATTTGTCTTTCAAAGGAGATCATATCAAGTTGAGTTGTATGATATAGTGTCGCTCGGTGAAACTGTGTTTTCTGTCGTTAGTCATTTCCATGGTTATCATACAAAGATCATAATAACTACAGCGAGATGATGCATTTATTTCAGTGCCTTTGTTTTACTTTTGCGATGTGCTTAAAAGTTTTTCACCGTATTTTAGAAATATGGACTAATAAAGTGCGTTTGTTTACTCTCATTTCGAATACTTCCTCGAAATTGATATACCCGAAAGAATGTAACAATATTTTTTTTTGCTTAGATTACACTCACTCTTTAGAGCTTCAACTCCCTTCTAGGGTGTGGTTGTTTCCAACTGTTCTGAATCAATTTAAAATAATTTGCCTTGGCTAAACTAATCGTATGCTGTAAAAAATGACCATAGTATGACAAATAATCAACTTCTGAGAGCCCTCTTTACATATACGTTTGCAAATTTTAAACTTTACACTATTTTATTCTTTAGTTATTTTGACTTCTATACACAGTTTAAAACAAGTTTTTCTTCCCATATTATAAAAAATTTCTTTTTTCCTCAAATAGATTTTTAAACATTTAGATTAATCAATGTGTTTAATATTGCTATAATCATATTACAGAAGTCGATCGGTTAATTGAATGATTATCATTTTGATCTTCAAATCAACAATTTGTGAGTTGGATTCACACTTCATGCATGAATGTTTGCGGTAATCAGGAATTCACTTTAAACGGCAGGTCCCAATCGAATTACATCGAGTAAATCCGCTTGATTTCGTTAATCATTTTGCATTTACAAATAGATCGAATTGCGCCACAAAATAATTTTGTATTAATCATGAGAGTGAACTGTTAACAGCTGA
The DNA here is from genome assembly GCA_030067965.1 of Latrodectus elegans. Lineage (NCBI taxonomy): Eukaryota > Metazoa > Arthropoda > Arachnida > Araneae > Theridiidae > Latrodectus > Latrodectus elegans. Next base: position 49,529,002 of record CM057816.1, on the reverse strand, counting down.
TAAAAAAAAAAAAGAAATGGTTTATCATGGCTCTTTAAATTAAATAAAACAGATGTGCTTAAAATAAATAGTTGTCGATTTAAGATTATTTTGTGAACATGAAGGCAAATGGAAGCAAAAGAGAATTCAAAGTAACAAAATTGATTGAAACTATGGTTTAAATCAGATTCTGACTTGTTTCAACCACCCACGCTACTTATTTGTCACTCAAAGGAAGGTTCGATTATCGCAAAAGTTGGTTACCGAACACGTGTACAGCTAAATAAAATGCTAATCGTTCAACTACCAGCTCGGCCGAAAAGAACAAGCGAATAATAAATAATTATTTAAAAATAGTTACGCTTTAAAAACAAACTTTTGAGAAAAGGGATAAAAAAAAAACTCAAAACACGTTAAATGACTTTTTTTAAGAATAAAATTAATCCGAATAAGAAAAAAACCTGAACTCTTTCCTTAAACTTATTCTTTGCATGCTCATATGCAGATTTTAATTATTTTATATAAATATGCTACCCCCCCTCCCTCATGAATACATTACATTATTAAAAAAATTTCTTCCGAAAATAACTGATTTGTTTATAAAAAAAACAATACAGTTTTTTATGGTATTTTTTTATAAACCTGTATACTAATTAAGAAAACAATTTTCCTCACCGTAATTCCTTAATAAATCTCCTCTCTCTCTATTGCCTTACACTAATTAGTGTATTTTGCTACATTTATAATAACTTCGCAGTGAAAATTCGATAAAATCAAGATTTACAATATGTTTCGTAAAATAACTATAAACTCCACATATTAGAGATAAATGGTATTTAAGTTATGCGTAGAGAAAAAATTATGCTACATTTGCAAGACTTGACTTCGAAAAAAATGCTTAAGAGCATCTTTTTCAAACTGAAAAAATCAAAGTATATAAGATTTAAAGTTAGGATTATTGCGTGTGAATTTTTCATTATTCAGTGTGCAATTTTTTCTTAATATATATATACATAGCTGCCAACTTTATTGATTTTAACGGGGAACTCCTTGTTTTTTTTCTTTTTTTTTTCCCCTGATTACCGATAATGTATGAAAATCCACTGATTTTTGGCAATTTCAGGGAAAAACGTAAAAACATCTTGAAATTTTGCCGGAAAAAATCTATTGAGTTGTTTTATATAAACAGTTTAGAAAATTTAGCTATAAATATAATATTTTCAGAAAGAGAAAAAATGTTTTGAACAGCAATTCACCAATTCATTTATAAAAAAAATGTTTAAGTCAGCAACTTAATAAAAACATAAATTGGCATGAATTATTCGAGTTTGAAATATGTTATGTTTTATGGAGAAAGTGTTTGATAATTTCTATATTCTAATATATAGAGGTATTTGTCACTGAATTAACTTTATTTCGCGACGTATTATATGCTTTATAGTTTTATAAATTTAACACACGAACACACACCCAACTATTTTAATGAGATAATAAAAAAACTAAGTACGGTGGGGTTCCTATTTGTTATTTCCAAAAGATGCTTAAAGAATTTCATATTTATTAATAGAGCCAGAAAACCAAAAGCGGTATGCATGATTTTCCTACTCAATGACGAAGCAAAGCAAATACGTAAGCTAAATATTACACATTTCTTATCTTTCTATGGGATGTTTTAAAAATTTCATATGGAAAGAAGCTAATTGCGAAATTCCTAATTAGTTTTGTAAACGGTCGTTAAAAAATCTCATTTGAAATGTCTTAAAACGAAAGCAAAGCACTATTCCCACTTATTATATAATTCCTATTATATTCCAAACTATACTTAATTGCATCTAATATATATATATATATATATATATATATATATATATATATATATATATATATATATATATATATATATATATCCTATATATATATATATATATATATCCTATATCTGGTATATAGGATATATATATATATCCTATATACCAGGATATATATATATATATATATATCCTGGTTAGAACTCCGAACTTTCTAACATAAAAAAATTTCCCTCATAGAAAATTAGTTAAAAAAATCGTACGATAGATGGCGAATTATTGTTTATGAGGTGCTAATTAAAAAACGTGATATGCTATTGCGGCAATGTTTGTTCAAAAAATATTCACCACAACAAGGTAGTGTCTCAGCGAAGATGAAAAAGCTCGTTTCTAATTGTTTCTGAAAATAATTTAGAGAGAAATCAAAATGTCAATAAGCGATCTAGAAAATATCACAAGAATTACAGTAAAAAATATCAAGAACGTGACTAAGTTGACTTGACTTGTTTAAGAGACGTTGGATGTGTAGTACAGTGTTTTTTCTCAAAAGCTAAACATGCAAAAGAGCTCAATAAATTGGAACTCGTTAAAGATAATAATATGATATTTGTATAATATTGCTTTTTTTTTTAATTTTATCTAATTTTGAAGTAAGGCCATTGTATACAATATGCTTTAGTTGAATTATTAAAAATTGAAAGGATTTAGCTTAGGTGATCATGGTGGCTAAGATGCCAGGATTACTAATTCTGATATTTACAAAACTGAGTTTCTTCAGCTACATCACTGATATTACAATAGAGAATAAGTATCTTGTATGAAAAATGTGCTGTTTACTCGTTCCAATTGTTATGGTGCTAGAATAAGCAGGCTGCAACAAAGATTACTACCGTTCCTCATCCACAAAAAAAATTACAAAACTCAAAAATATTTTCAAAAAAAAAAGAACAAATATAAACTATGCAGTAAACATTCACCCCCAATGATTTGGCTTGTTTGTTGCTCAACGGTCATTCTTTAGCACACGAGGGCTAATTAGACCAGGACCTACAGTTTAACATGGATTCCGAACTACTATAAACATCTATGCGAAGATTCGAACCCACGAACTGTTGAACCGAAGGCAAGAGCGCTAACCATTCGGCTGCCAGCTCGGCCCAATGATTTTTGGAAAATATAGAGGCAATAGTTGCATTTGGAATGGATTCTTGTCCATATTCTACAAATTTGAATATTAAAAATGGATTTAATGATGGAAAGGGATTTATTAGCCTGCAAAATATTTCATAACCATCTATTATGCATTCAAACAAGAAATTTCTATGTGAAAACTTTCCATTTTGGCAGGTTAACAGGAACTAGTTATAGGGTCTGCATATTTTTGAATGAATAACATTGAAAATTGTTTCATAATATTTTAAGAGTTAACCTGACAAAAATTTCTAAATTTTAGATGAATTTTCATTCAATGCTCTTCCCCAAATGCATTGCTTGTCGGAATGGCCCACGGAAGTTCAATGGAGGAATTACTTTCCCACTCATTGCCACCTTTCAAATCAAATGAATTGATCTCTGCAAATTTGTCTTTTTTAAACTGAATTCGACAATAACCACTTCTGACTTTCTGTAATGTCTAATTTAATAATAAATTTAAGATAAGTTAAACTAATAGAAAAAAGTTCTTTAATGTAACCTATTAAATATAATTCTAAATTTATGAATGTTCCTTTATTTTACCCTTATACTGAAGTCCTAATACACAGGTACCAGGGAATTCTAAGACACTTCTTATACATTCAACAACCCCTTAGCATCTCCTACCCCCTTCAGTAAGAAACAATACACAGATGTATGCTAACCACGGTCAGGGTCGCATCTATATTACACACAGATAACAATATAAATTTATTTCATCTTTTCTTTAAATAAATGTTATCTGGAATGTATCTGTGCCTTGCATTCACTGCCGTAACACTCTGCTGCAGACTGCTTCTAAATTATGAATTATTATATTCAAAAATAATCATATATATATATATAATGAATGTGTGGAAAGTGCATGTAATATAGTTCTTATAGACATTACGATCACACAATGCACACATTGTGATATTTCACTTGAATATTAGACAAGGAATAGGAATGTGCCTAGTTAGCAAAAAATAATTTGTGAACTGCAAAATAGAGCGGTATTTGTCATACATGATTTATTTATGGATGAAAAAAAATCATATCCACACATCTTAGCTTGGAATATTGAAATCACTTAAAAGAGAATATATCAGTTACTTTAAAAACATGACAACACAAAAAAGAAAAGCTGTGTTATTTTTCTCTCCCTCCGTTTACTGTTTTCAATTTCCATGAAAAGTATTTGATCAAGAAAATCATTTCTTGAAAAACAGAATAAAATATCGTGTAGTCAAAAATGTAATTTGCATTCCTTATTTCCTTTTTTTATATGGATGGAACAGAAGTTCCGTTCTCTTTATATGCAATCGTCTTTTTTTAAAAAAAAAAGTGCAATGTAATATTAGAATAAATATAATCAAAAATATTTCAAATAGTTTTTTTTTTTTTCCATGAATGAAAGAATATTAAGTTAACACTTTACAGTAATTTTAAAATCAATACATTTTTTTAAAAAAGAACTCTTCTGTCTAAATGTTGTAATGGCAAAAATTTTAACGTGCTCATTATAAATTTTAAAAGAATTTAAAACTTCTTATAATTCGGTAAGTTTAAAGCTTTCAAATTAACTCAACAGATTCAAATCCAGTTCAGATTAACTGGAAATTTCAGTCCCGTGTTAAGATGCTTCGAAACATTTTGCGGAGGGAGAGTTTTTTATAAAACCGTTACCAGCTACTATTGAAGGGCCGTTATTATTATTATTATCACACCAGCATCTCTTTGTACCTAGCCTTGAGTCGGGCTTTACCAATTGGATTGAAGCAATCAAGTCTTCGTAATTTTGAAGCAGGGACCAAGCAGAAGATCCCCAATACTTGGCCTGGCCCTCTCAGAGGTATAATTTCACTTGCAGGACATTGCGACCACACCTAGTTTTAACGTGACCTTCCCGCCATTAGTGGACTTGACGGATCTTCGGTTAAGGCGGGATTCGAACTCACTACCTCTCGATAATGAGAACAACGCCCTAACCGACTAGGCTACCACGGCCCCTATTGAGGTTAGGACATCACTCTTCCGTTCGGAAAGGCCCATTGTCGCCAAAAATCCACTAAATACATACTATATACGTTCTCCTTAAATCTGTTGAATCGAAAGACCTATGGTCGGTCGTTGAGCAGTTGCCATGGGTGTAATGATCTGGAAAAATTTCCTCCCCTCCAAATCAAGTTAAAAATTTAATTATTTTCTCCCTGGTGGTGCCATCTATCGGAGAAATCTTAGAGCAAAGACGTACTTTCACCCTCGTGGTGCAATGATTAAACGAAAGACGCGCCCTTCTGAATTAATTTCGCAAAAAATCTCTTGCAATTAATTTAATCTTGGCTTGTCCTAGTGTCATAAGTAACAACAACATCGGTTATTGCATATTCTTCTTATCATGGTAACGACACATGAATGTCAGTACGGGAACACAGTTCTGATATGTTGTATATTCTTCAAGTAAATTGATAATAGGTAAGCAACGTAAATCCAGAAGACAGACAAAAAAAATTTTCTAGAAAATTTAGTAGATAATTGAAGGTATGTATTTGCGTGTGTGTGGGGGGGGACTACTGAGCACATTATAAAAATGTTTAATTTAGAATGATAGTAATTTGTTTTCTAAATGTCCTATGAAAAAATCTCTTGCAATTAATTTTATAAAATAAACAAATGTATTCTACGATCCAGATTAATAAAATTTAGAGTAGTGGTATTTGCTCTAACCAAATAAAATTCTTAGCCCGTCTCCAAGATTGCATCAAAATTTGTATAAAAAATATCGAAATTATTTTGGTTTCATTGGAAAATATTATGAGCTAAAATTAACTTACGTATATGTCAACACAAGAAATAAATATAATTACTTAAAAACAAGTAAAAAAACTAAATGGGGTATAAAGTTAATTTAATAATTTGTTATCTCTTAGAACAAGTATAGTTAATTGGAAGCAAATGCAAAATTGAATTGCGATTTATACTTCAAACACAGTAGAATATTTCATATTATATTAATTTGATAGCGCTTGTGTTGCTGATTAAAACTAACTAATTCATTGATAATTAAACAAAAATTGTTTCAATTAAACATCAAATCCTGGATCATCATTAATTAAATGAGAAGAAAAAAATAGAATAAAAGTTCGCAATAAAATTTTTTTTGAAATTAGTTTCGAAAAGCATGTGACACTCTAATGCATTTATTTTTGAAATTTAGTACCAAGAGCTATTTTGTGATTTTTCTGTTGAATAAATGTTAACCCGAAATGTTGCAGCGCTCTTGGTTAAGATTATTAGATCTGTTATTTTTCTTCATGGGTTTGTATTGAAAATGATATGCTGTGTGATTCTTCAGGGCTTCTTCTCGTTTTAGGATACATCTAAAATTTTATCAGTTTTCTTTCTTTTCAGCATTTTACTTTTATTTTTATCCATTCTCATTTGCATAGCTGAAAGAAAAATAATAATTTTTCAGTGAAAAATAAAATTACAACCAGTAAAATCAGCAATAAATCGCTTCGGATATTTTTAAAAATCATACGTTAGAAACATCGTTACGAATAAGAGAGTAATTATTTCAAAATTTTAACAATAAGTTTGAACTGTAATAAAAATGAAGCATATCAAAAAATAAAATTATGAATATGTATATTAATCAAAAGTATATTTAATGACACAGAAATTCTTATTAAATTATTTGCAACTGTAATTAAAACTATCCGAAAAGATTCTGTAAGTTATTGATTGATGGGTTATGAATAATGTGTTTCGATTAAATGAACAATGTGGAATATTAAGATTTCAATGTAAAGAATGTAGCTTTCCTTTAAGTTTTTGATTATTTTAATATTTGCAAAAGATTACAAAACAGAATATATTTCACGCGCATTAAAAAGAATTTAGGGTAAAAATAATTCAAACTTTTAATAAAAGTTACAAATGAGACTCGTTTAAAAGCACCCTTTGCATTGTGTTGATATTCATTATTCCTTGTAAAATGCTTATATGAGAAGATTTTAATAAAAACAATTATTTATTCATAAAATGTTCTTTGATTTTTAAAAAGAAAATGTATGACAAAATATGTAATTTCAATAATCATTGCTAAGTTGTAAGGAATGGTAATTATCCGAAAGGCCTGATATAAAAAAATAATCCTGGTTAAAGAATTAAGATTATAGTAAACCTATTTTTTTATTTAAAAAGTTTTTGTAGCTTAAATTGCAGCGAAAATTCGTAACCTTAATAAAATAAAAGAGAATCTTTAGTTCGCAACAAATGTTTTTGAGTGTTATGATTCAAGGGCACTAATCTCGCACATAAGTTCAGAATTTGATTTTTTCTCAGAATGATAAATGGTGAATTTTCTAGTCTAGAATTGCTCTTGAAATTTTAAACTTGGGAGAAAAGTATTTACATTGGAAACGCATAGTCTTTCCAAGATTTCTTTGGCTTTAAAAGTGTCGCTGTTGTATTACGCTCACATATTTTCGAAGAATAAAATTTTAGAAAATAATTCAATAGGAGTCCACCTATTATTTAAACTTTTTTTTGTATATACCATTCTCTAATTTGCTTTGAATTTTCAAAAGCAAGTTTCAGTATTCATATTCTGTAACATTTTTTTTTATTTAATGCTAGTGTTTCAGGTGTGAAAATTCTAAGAAAATAAAATTTTGCATTACTATTTGATATTATTAGTGTATTTTTTTAGGATTTCCTTTTTAATTGCAAAATGAGATTCAAAATTTTTTTTAGACTCTTATCGAGACAATCCGTATTTGTAACTTTAAATAATGGGTACAAAATAATTATTCTTCAAGAATCAGAAATCTAAGCTAATCGGATTATCTAAAATAATCAGAAAATTCCAGGCTGGGAAAATAATAGTATAGTGAATTAACTTCAAAGATAAAAAAAATTTTGAATTCAACAAAAATACTTCTAAGTAAGCCAGAAAAAATATATTAAAATAATTCCATTTTTATAAGTTCCCTAAGCATATTTCATTAAAAGAAAATACATATGTAAATATGAAAAATTTAATTAAATGATGATAGCTACACACACTGAGTAATTTTGTTAAACGGAATTAGTAAATAAAATTCCGATATGTATCATCGTATAAAATTATTACAGCATTAATTTTATTTTAAATTTAATAAATTTAAAATAAAATTTCTTTAAAAGCCATGATATACATTTAAAGTCAAGTAATTCGCATTTATAATAAAGTAAAATTAAAACTTTACGAATTGTTTTAAACACATTAAAGTATAAAAGTATAAATTTATATAATTCGCAATTTTAATTCTTAACGAAATAATGACTTTATATTTTCTTCACATGTAAAAACATGCTGCGAGAAAAAATATTTCTCAAAAATTTGGTAGGAAAATAAATTAGAAGAATTAATCTAAAAATGGGCCTTTTTTATTCCTTTTTTATAGAAGTAAAATGTTTTAAAATTACACAGAAGCAATATATTAAATTATTTTGAAAATCAAGCAATAAGAACATAACTAAACTCTACTTAATGACTTTGAACACATGCACAGCAAATAAAAGATATTAAAATTGATTAAAAAGGGGAAAAAAACAAAAAAAAATAGTTCAAATTGTATTTTTGTGTACATATGTCTGTATACATTATTGTTACATGCGTTATAGTTTTAGTACATACAATTGTACTAAAACTATAACACATGTAACAATAATGTGTACATGTGTTATAGTTTTAGTCATAACAATTTACAAATATAAAGACAGTGAAAAAATTAATATAAGTTTTCACTCAAAATGTTATGCTTTGCTTGTAATGCATTTTTTATGAAATCACATCAAAATATTTTCAATAAAAGTTGCTAATAAAAGAATTTATGAAATGCATTATATTAAATTAATTCCGATGTTCGTCATTTAATTTATGAAAAAAATTAATTAAACTAAAATTAATTATAGAAACAAGAAAGAACATTTAAAAAAGTACTAAGTCTCGTACCGGAAAAAGAAACTAAAATGAATAAAATCTATTCATGAGATGGAAGTTCGAAACGAAAAAAATATTTTAGCAACTAATCCGTTTTACTACTGCAGTAGCGTCATCTATGTTTTCTTCTATGAAGCAGTAATGATTATGTGTTTTTTGCTTCACTGAATTATTTACATTTTGGTGCATGCAAAAATTATTATAATGCAAGGTAAATATATATAGAAAATTTTTAAATAAAATATATTTAAAAATTTCCAAATGCAAATTGTATAAAATCTCATTAAAATAACATTGAAAGAAATATCAGAAACATTAAAAACACATAGAGTGGTATTAAGAATTCGAAAACTTTTCTATGTGTTTAAAAATTTCTATTCCCTTAGGAATAAGATTATTAATAGTTATATTTTTTTTTTCCTATTATTCTGGTAACAAAGTTATTTTTCATATTAAGTTGCTATAAAATTTGTTTATCCTTTGCAAATTTTTAAATCTGAAATAGCAGCAAAATGCTGGAAAAAGCCATTTATATAAAAATGTAAGATGAGAAAATATTTTAATTTAAAAATGAGAAAACTTACCTGAAAATATTGTTACATATTAGAAATGTAAAAAATGGCAAGTTATTATAATTCATAAATCTTTTAGAAGTTAAGCTTTTCAATAAATAAAATTTCTAGTTTTTTTATTTCCTTAAGATATGATAGTTTTTTTTTAGTATTTAAATTTGTTTTAAATTATTGAAATTTATAGTTAATATATAACAATTCAAATGTTTATATTATAATTTAATAACAATGCCGCTGATGTAGGGAATAAAAATGTTAAGTTAATATAAGATTAACATTTCTCTGTTTAATTATGCTTTAAATTTAAATTTTAAAAATAAATTTATCAATAAAGAAAATTTAAAATAGAAAAATATCTCAAATATTTAATTAAACTTGCATTGATAAAAGAGAAACACTAGTTAAAATTTTATATCGAAATCAACTTTGATGTCTTTCTTAAATTGTCTTTAAGGATTCTTCTAACATCCAAAGACTCTTTGACTTTTTTTTTTTTTGGGGGGGGGGGTCTTTACACAAATAGTAGAATTTCCTGTGTCGCAAGGGATGATCTTCTATGCACTAATTCTGACAGCAATTCAAAAGAACATTGAGAATGCATAAACCCAACATCCACTTTCACTCCTTCCAACTCCAACTGAGAACGAACACAAAACTCTTTAATCCGATGAGAATACATCTAACACAAGGTATACATAATCTAATAGACATCAGTTTATAAAAATAAGTAAAATTTGATTCATCTTGCTGATAGGGTCCATGCGCTTTGGTAGCTCCCAGAGGTTTAAAATTTATCTCCTGATATATATATATACTGTGATGTGAAGAAAAAAGGACCAATTGCTTTGTTTACCACGTCTCTTGACTACGATTCAAAACTGCAAAGTGGTTGATTGTGCTTTGCGAATTCAATTTAAATAACTGGCTGGGTCTAAAACAGTTTAAAATATTCTAACCTAATATCTTGATCTTTTAAATATTCATTTTAACATTTTTTTTCTTTTTTTGATTGGATATGGAACTAGTAGGTTATTCCCCTCCCATTGACGACCTTTGCGACATTTTTTCATCGTGAAGTTAAGAGATTGTTTTTTAAAGCAAGAATTTTCCCTAAGTTCCAAAAATACATATTTTAGAAAATTTAAATCATATAATAGTATACAAAATCTAAAAAAGAGTATTACTAAAGAATGAATAAAAACTTTTTTTGTTGGGTTTGCCTTCTCTTCAAAACAACAGGTAAAAGAGATAAGAAAATGATTTACTTGAAATGACGTCAAGTTCACATGTCGAATATGCTCGGTTATATTATGGAGAAAATATATAAGAAAAATATAATAAGAAATTAACAAAAATGTATGAGACAAAAATAATAATAACTAAGCAAACAGAAATTGGAAAAAAAAAAAAAGAGTTTACGATGCTGAAAATATAAAAGAAAAATATAATAATAAATTAAAAACTATAAGAAAAAAATATATAATAAGAAAAATATATAATAAATTAAACAAAATAAAAAAGATATAAATAATAAATAAACAAAAAGAAATTGGAAAAATAAACAGTTTACGATGTTTAGATGCTGGCGACAGCGAAACACAACAACAAACGTAGAACAAAAATTTCGAATTGAAAGTAAAACGAAAATTTCAAATGATGTTGCCACTGAAAAGAACCATATCAATCAATCAACAATGGCACTACAACCCTGTGTGGGTCCTGGCCTTCTAAATGAGCTTATTCCATCTTGGCCTGTACTCAGCAGCACTTTTCCAATTAGATGTTCCAATAGTGTTGAAGTCCCTATCAAAACAATCAAAACAAAAGACGCTAGATTTGGTGAGAAATCACTTGGTGCGATATTATACTTACCCCTTGGATACTGTTTGGACCCTATCTCCAAATCAGCTGACCTTAATGCCAAATTAGATTTCTTAATGCAACAAATTTGGAACTGTCTATTTATTGGTCATTAATATGATAAATTTGCTACTGAACATTTACTAGTTGCAATTCTATGACAACTATTACTAACTAACATTTTCAAAAACGTTGACGAGAGAAAAAAATTACATCAAAATATATTTTAATGGAAACATATTATAAGAGAAAAAATTTTATTACACTATTTATAGAGAAAAAATTTGAATCGTTTAGCTAAGAAAGTTGAATAATTTTTAAAATTTCAATAAAAAATAATCGTATCTTATAATTGTTGGCCAAATATTTTTAAAATAACTAATTATAATTTATTAGAAACATGAAATATAAGAAATATTTTTCAAACTTATTATAATAAGCAAATGATTTTTGTTTTAAAAAAAACAATTGCTTCTTGAAATAAAAATTTATATAATCTCAAACATTATATCATCGTTTACTTTTTAACAGAATATGAGATCCAGAAATGTTCTTTTTAAAATTTTACAAGAACGTAAATTTTCTTATATTTAAGAACCACAATTTATTTTGAGAAAAATAATTTTAATATCGGTATCATTAGTGAATATACTTCTAAATGTTTTGATTCATTGAATGCTATAGGAATGATATGATTGAATAATCCATGAAAGTTTATTTAATTTCTAAACTGTAAAAATGTGTGTAATGTGGTGAGAGTAAGATTATAAGTGATAAAAGATTCTGTGAATGGATTTGGCGGTCCTCCTCCCACCTCCCCTCTGCCGATAATCTTGTTTTCGCGCATGTTTAAAGTAACCAGATGACACTAAAAACATAATAGACCAACCAGAAATAAATCAGCATCATTAATAATATTGAGGCAAATTGGCGAGAAACTGAGGGGCAGCCTAAAGTATAGGACATCCGTATAATTTTACAGATTTTCGTTTAAATCAGATTTCTTATAAAAAAAATTCAATCTAGGAGTTTTAAAATATATGTTTATCAAGGCAATTTGATAATTTTCAATTCCTTATTACACCATTACGATGCAATGCATAATATATTTGGTAAATATAAAATGACTAATGCATACTACAATAAATGTTTGCTGTTTGTGAATAGAAAGATAATAACGATTAATGCATGCATATCAATACATATAACAATTTTCTCTTAAGTAAAATAGATTTTTGAAAGTATGCTTTTCAAAAGTAAAATATATATTTCCATACAGTTGCCTCATACAATCGGTATTACACAACTTGGAGTTATACATTACATATAATGTCTGACCCGCATAATTGTAGATATATTCATGTAACAAATATTATATAATGACAATATTGTATGTTTGAAAAATGTACAATTATATAACAATGTGTGTAACGAGCGTAATATTCGCTTACACTTTTCTTTGAAAAGAAAAGTATATATTTATTATTTCTGAATAGTTATCACGTAAATTTGTATTACAGAATCTGTAATGACACATTATGTGCAATGATGGACATGTATTAAGAAGTGTATATAAATATAAGAAGTATTGCATAGTGCTGATGGGTGATGATTTGTAAATTGGGGTTCGGTAGAGAATTTGGAACCCGTTATGGTTTGGGAAAAAAATTGGTGACACATTTTGGCGATAAAATTTAATTTATAGTAACCTTAGTTTTTGTGTAGCAGCGGCGGTCATCCTGTTAGTCACATCTTGGCGTTAAAATCGCCAAAAAGTCATGGGTTATCCGATTGTAAGCTTTTACCCATAATGAGTATGATTTTTACTTATCCACTATTTTACAAAGAAAATTAGATTTCATATTATTCGTGTATACTATTAAATCGTAGTATCAAATTAGTCTTAGCTTTTGGAAACTTTTAAGACCATTGTAGTGAAAGTGATATAGAGACTTGAACCAAACAATTTTATTTAACAAAATAACACAAGGAAAAAAATAATAAAATACGAAAACATCAGCTGTTTTGTGGAGCTCTGCTGCTTACAAATGATCGCCTTTTCATCCCAGTACAAACTTAGCAATCGAATGCTTGTTTTTACCGAGATTTTCAGAATTGAAACGCACAACTTACGTTCGTTATGCAGATATGTCGTTCGTTAGATGGTGCTATTCAAAGTAGTTAACACACCATTAACATATCTAGAAGCTCGAAGTTGCATTATTAATCCATTTGATGAACTAACTAACGCACGAAACTCTGTCCATTACAAGACTACAAAGAGCGTGGTAGCATGAAATTTTTAGAATAAAATCGCTTTAAAAAATATATATTTGAAATAATGGATGTAAAAATTTATATCAAAATCTTGTCACTTCTCTTTGCACATTAAATTTTAAGTTATCAAATAAGTTTCAGAAATATATTTAAAAAAATGCTATTTAGTATTTTTAAGCTTGTTTTTTTTTATTTTTAATCAAAATTTAAAATATCCTGTGTTATAATCTTTTTGAATTTTATTCGAATTTATTTTATATTTGAAATGACTCATTTCATGATTTTTGATAAAAACATGACGTATTCGCATAACGTTATTCGTTCAATTCATTTTCAGAATTCCTTCGTTTATTCATTTTAGAGTCAAAAACAATTATTTTCAAAGTACTTTTAAGAAATAATTATTCTTTAAATTAATATTTTTAAAAATGCTTTTATCATTCCCATTGATATTATTTTTGATGAAGGAGTAAAAAGATTGCTCTAGAAATAAAAATACTATTTTTTTTTTTATATAAAAAAAAGTATTATGTTTATGTTGTTGAATTGTGAGATAATACTAATTTTTCATGGATGAATAAAAAAAGGCAGAAACGATGTGATATAGAATAGCTATTAAAAAGTATTATTAAAAGACACATTTAAATAAAGAATATGGAGAAGTGACGTGATGTTGATTTAAATTTTATAAAACTCGGATAAGAGATGAAAAAAAATACATTTAGTTGTATAATTAATGATGAAGGTAATTCTCTCTTGCAAGAACCACAAAAATAGTTAACAAACACATTCAAACACTGTAGAGAATATAGTAGATACAACACGAAATATCGTCGGATACCAAACACAAATACTTAATAAAGCGAAATTTAATTTAAGGAAATATATATACAATGCATAAAAGATGTTTAATATTCGAAAACGATGTTTCAGAATTTGATGATGCTGAAGTAAGAATTTTGAACTTCAGTTTAACAATCAGTTTTTATTTAACATTCAGTTAATATAGCATTTTATTTAACATCAATTAATATTCAGTTTCTACTTATAAACTTTCAATCATCAAATTGAAAAATAAATGCAATTTCATGAATGTAAAGGTCAATTTCTGCACTACAATTATTAAAAGATTTGTATGTATTAGTAACTAATGTAATACAATAATGACTGTGCAAAATAAAGTTATGAATAATATATAAAAAGAAAAAGAAAAAAAGTTCATAAATAAATATTTTTATGTGGTTAAAGATTTAATCATTTATTAAAATAACCATTTGGGATCTTTATTTATTTTACCTGTGAGAATGAAAACAAATTACTAATATTGCCAGTTTATGACAGTATGAGTTGAAAGATCATTTTTCGAAATCTTTAGAATGTCTATAAATGGAATAAAGTGAAATGTATATCAGGAAGTCGGTCTAACAAGTTTCAGATATAAATATTCATTTAGAAATTTTGATGATGACGAGAAAGTATGAGTTGAAAGATCATTTTTCGAAATCTTTAGAATGTCTATAAACGGAATAAAGTGAAATGTATATCAGGAAGTCGGTCTAACAAGTTTAAGATATAAATATTCATTTAGAAATTTTGATGATGGTAATTTTGCGTTATTAATTCAAAATGTAATTAATTCTCTGTAATGTTGCTTATGTTGCTATGTAATTAATTTAAGTGATTTAACACTCTGGGTTATAAAATTCTTCTGGATTCAAAAAAGAAAAGAAAAAGAAAAGTGTAATTCTTTTTTCCCTTAAAATTTGTCATTTTTTAATTACTGAAAAAAAGTATTTGCAGTATAGGTTCCTCTTTTCATTTTACATTCTCACAATGTAACCTAAAAAAGAAAACTTTTTTTCATTGTTTCCAATTTTTTTTTAAAAAAGATATTGCTTAGCTTCTGAATCTTTTATCTTTCTTAATATGTCACTAGTTATAAGTACATTGGAATGTAGATGATGAATCTCAATATCTATATTTTTAAAAAAAAAGAGATTTCGAACATTCTATAGCTCATTCGATTTCTTTTTAGCTAATCTAAGCGTGGAGTTTCATTTTGTGAGTTAAAATATCACATTAAGAGATACTTTTAATTAAATTTTTGTGTGTGAAGCCTGTACACTTTTATGTGTTAAATTATAGAACTTCATGTATTGGCATTTAAACCGAAATTTCATTCAGAAATCATTCTAAATATTCCTTGGGTTTTCGCGTATTTCAGTATGCCATTTACGAAAAAAAAGGTGAAGTAAATTATATGTTTCTATTGCCATAATTTAAGGTTGAACTTTTTAGTTTATAGCTAGATTAAAATCTAAAATAATGTTTTACAATGTATGCAATTTTATGTGTTCAAATGTAGAAACTATTGTTTTTATATATAAAGCAAAACTTCAGATAGAAATGATTTTATTTTAATTCTCTGGATTTTTATTTATATCGGTATGCTAATATATGCATATATAAAGGAGGGATGCCCCAAACTGTACCTTAAGATTAACAGTTTTAAGATACTATGCTGTTACCAAGCGCCTTGAAATTTTGAGGCATGGTTGGGTGACGAGATTATACTTGAGCAGGCGCATTCTCTCCATATCCACGCCACATAGCAATAGGACATAGGAGGTCGCAGATTCACATGGACACTTCGCAAACCTACTCTGCTCCAGCAACCCAGTGAGGAAGAATGTGGTCACTTTTCCATTCGTTGCCCACGGTAGGAGATGCTTCATTTTACTTGCTTGTGGGAAGTTAACAGTAACTAATCCATTTTTTTTTTTTTTTAAAAAAGGCATTTCCCCCCAAAAGACGGTATTTCCGAAATCTAGATACATTTTTCAATGGTAAATTTTAAATTATATATGCACATGGTAAGTTTGAGATATTCGTTGAACCTGTCCTAATTCACTGTAAATTGGTTTAAATGGTGCATAGCGAAGGGGGAACATTTGTTTAGTCGTTTATGTATTTAATTACTTCTAAAGCAATGCTCCCCAAACTTATGAAACTTCTGTAAAATACCGTATAATTTAAAAAAAAAATTTGAGCTTCAAACCACTAAAACTACTAAACCTTAAAAAAAAGTGCGTACTCTGCCTACAGATTCACATCTCTTAGTAACAATGAAAATAGTTTGAATTGAATTATGTGTAGAAAAAGATGTAAATTGAATTACATATTAAAAAAGAGTTAGTCTAGTTATTAATAAATTTTAAAAAATGTACATATTTTATATAATTAGCTTTAACTACTATGCATACATATTTCTTTATCAACAATCTCTCAATATTGGGAAAGGAGGTAGAGGCAGCTTCTCGAATAGTTTTGTAATTCTTTATCAGTGTGTTTGTTTCTGTAATATAATTTTTAATATATTTCATTACGTTAACGTGAACTACTTAAAAATGTCCCGGTGAAATTCTAATTACTCGCAATCGACGGTTTGATAATCCTTGTTTTAAAGTATGCCAATTTTCAATCATTCAGAGAAAACTATATTTTTTTTCTTAAATAATATCTTAAGCAAACACATTTCAGATTTAATGTAATAGACTTTCAAAATATCTTATGTAATTTCTTATTTAGATTTCTAGTAGAAAAAGCCGTAGAGAATGGTTAATGATATAGCCTAACGTTCAAATGTTTTTACTATAATGTTATTCACAAGTTGTTACTTTACTGTATAAATCTTGATAGAATTAGCTGTTATATGTAAAATCGACTGTAAAATGTCAAGTTAACAAAAATTATCTGGAAAATAGAGTTTGATTTTAACTATATAGATAAAAACTAATTCATAATTTAATTTACTTGAACAAAGTAGTTGTTTATGTTTAAATTGGAAAGTGGTAATGGATAACCCGATTAAAAAAAGTTGAATGTGTTTAAATGGATCAGATACGAAGAATTTATCAGATTACTGACAACAAAACATTGGCTAGCAAAATACTACTGACGGCCAACTAATAAAAAAAATCACATTATTCATAAAGATTTCAGAAAATTAAAAATTTAATAGATTTGAGGGAAACGATGATTTTAGAAAAGGGCAAAAATCTTAAGCCTCCGTTTTTAATGAAAGTAGGGTTCCAGAATGATACTCATTACGTCATAAGTTACTTTAGGAAAACTAAACAAAACTTTTGGCTTCACAGCCACTATGTGGGTAAAAGCCTACAGTAGCCATACTTATCTTCTTGACTTAGGGCCTTGGGGTAGGAAGCGTATGCCCTTGTTAGATGGTCAAACTAATGCGATAAAATTGTTTAATATTTGCATTTCTTAATTTAATTTTGTAGAAAGCAATGATTGAACACTTCATTTGCCGAATTGAGTAACCCCCTAAAAACAAGAAGTCGAGATAAATAATAATAGGTGTAACACATCTATATTAACTCTACTGACAAGAGACGTTACTGCCCAACAGAATGAACTTAAAAAATATTCAATATCCAATAACATAAATATAGTTAGATGGAATAGAAGAGAAATGTGAGGAATGGAAGGCGATCCATCCGGTTCATAACTGTTTATTATTTGTAATGTACTAGTACAGCATAACCTTGTTTGGTATTATTAAGTATTTTCTTTTGTAACTGTTTTAATCATTTTTAATGTCGCAATAAATGTTTTGTTTTGTAATATTCTAACTTCCATTTTTTCATACGTCACTAGAATGGCGCTTCAACTAGTGTCCCCTTCCCACTGTTTTTTATTTTATTGGTTTTTGAGTTTTTAGTTATTTTAGGCTGTTTTATAATTTCACGTTATAATTCCATGTCGGAATTTTCCTGATTATGTTTTTATCCAGAATGCATTTCGTTTTTAAATTTCCCTGAGTCGTTCATTTTCATCCAGAAACGGAACATACGTATTTCGTATTGGAATTTTGCCGAGCTATTTCGTTTTCATCCAGAAAACAGGCAAATTTTAATATGATCTCACAAATTTCATTATCATCCTGATAATGTCGGCATGTTGAAATATTGGCATGTTTTATATTAAAACTAATCCGAATAACATAACTTTTGTTTTGTAGTAGCATAAGTTCGTTCTAACTTCTCTTTTGATTAAGTCAAACATTTGCATGAATATTGAAGCTTGTCTATTAATACTGCATGCATTTGGTATATATTTTGTTTCTGTAAGTCAATTTGCATGTACAGTGAAGTTTAATCTTTTGAAATGTGTGTATAATATGTTCAATAAAATTCTTAAATTTAAACTGTTTATATTGTAAAACAGAACTGGCTCAAAACGCAGTTTCATATTGTTGGTGAAAGATTAAAATCGAAAGAAAATGATCGATTTTGTTATTGTTTAAAATTAGAATAAGCAGTTGATATTACATATTTAAATTAAAAACTGATTTTCTTTGATTATTTTCACTGAAAAAATAAAGTAAGAACAATTTTTGCGTATAAATGTTCCGTCTAAACAAGAGTATGAAAATTGAAGTAACAGCTCCGTGAATGTTGGTTTTGATAAAAAATAAATAAATCATTTATATTCATTTGTTTATTTTTAAAAGACTGTATTTTACATTCGAAAGAAAAATGTATACTTTTTTCCATCTATGAGGAATTTTTTAAGTTTTAAAAATAAAACAAAATTGATGAATAATATTTCTTTTGTGTAATGATTTTATTATTTTGTTTTTACTCTTGATACCTACAGATTTTTTATTTTTCTTTTAAAAGAAAATACTTAATAGAATTTTGTATTTTATGATATTACTGAAATAAGACACTAAAAATAAATGTTTGGATTTATTTGTTTATGTTGAATACTTTCTAGAGGAGTATATTATAATTAAAAATTTTTACAAAATATGAATTTATTGAATAAAACATAAGAACAGTATAAATGTTTATACACTGAAAATAGTTTATTTATAAGTTAGCAATTATTCAACTAATAGGAAGTTGATTGTCAAGTGACATGCAGAAATTGATTTTTAAATTTATTTTAAAATATGTAAAAATGTAAATATTTTCATTATTCTAAAGAATAATTTTTTTTTCACTTTAGAAGTAATTGTGTATTATTTTTAATTATTATAGAAGTAATTTATTAATTGAATAGTAATCGAAGTTGTTAGAAGAAATTGTTTATTATTCATGTATCTTTTTTTTAATATATATATATATATATTAACTTTAGATATTATCACAACTTTTGATTTGAAACTTAATTTGATTTATAATTTCAACATATCTTTACTAGTTTTGTGTATCGTGTCTAGTCTTAGAATGTGATAAATGTGAAAATATGTTTTCAAATTATCTTACTGTTGAAAAGTAAATGAAAAAACATAAGTGTTCTATTGATTAAGTTAAATACATCACAGGTCCCGGTCAAATTAATATTGCTGAACAAGTGTTTAGCATAATTTGTACAATCGATTAACTTCATTTAAATAATAAGTTATAAAATAAGAACTTTTGTGAAATCAAGAATAGCCTTACTTTACTGTGCTCAAAAAGAAGATTTAAGGACGTTAGCCGACTGGCTTGGTTTGGTTGTGGGAAATAATTTAAAAATTGTCCAATTAACAGATCATTTATATAATTATATATTGATATATCTATATTAATATAATAAAATATATTAATATATATATTATTGATTAACAGATCATCATCATAGATCATTTGTAAAGCACCAAATTATGATGAATCTATCAAGCAATTACTGAAGAGCGATTTGCGAAAGAAACATCAGCTTTAATAGAATCCGAAATTGTTGATGAGAAGGAAAATTTGAGAAACACAACAAAAGTATGAACAGTAACGCCAGCTTCAACTTGAATCTCAGCGTTTGGCAAGCATAAATACTCTATGGTCAAGTAGGTATGGCATAGGTGCTGTCCTCTTCGAAGGAAAAACCCTAGAAGATCAACCCATTGAACATGCAAGCCGACTACTAACAAGTTCTGAGCGAAACTACACAACTACTGAGCGTGAAGCCCTTGCAGTTGTTTGGACTGGGAAAATTCAGATGCTATATTGAGGGACAAGAAGTAACAGTTGCCACGGACCATCAGGCGTTGCGATGTCATGTTTTCAAAGTCCCCATCAAGATGACTTTCTCTTTGGGAACTGCAACTCCAAGAGTTCAACCTCCATATCAAGTACATTCCTGGCAAGAGCAACGTGGTAACTGATATGTTATCTTGTCCTACCAGCCACCAAAGAGATTACCGATGTGAGATATGAACAGTGACTATTAACCAACCCACACTGTTGTTTCAGCAGATTTTCCTACCAAAAGTTCTAAAGAAATCAGAAACAGTCAACTTCAAGATGAAAATCTAAAGAAAATAAAAAAACGCCTTGGAAGCAGTCAACTTGACTGAGGAAAATAGAAACTGGACGGAAAGAGGATTTTCTATTGAAGGTATCCTATACAAATATGCACCATATTTTGGATTTGATGAGGCTCAGCTTGTCATTCCAGAAGATGCGAGAGAACAAATTCTCAAAATTCATCATGATGAAATGACCTACGGTGAATTTTCATTCATCAAATGAAAATTCACCGTAGGTCATTACGATATTGAAGAAACTTTTGATAGAATTATTAGAAGGTATTACTGGACTGACATGTGGAAATACATCACCAATTATGCAAGTGTATAGAATGTATGAAATACAATTCCTCCAACCAAAAACCTACTAGTCTGCTCTAGACTCCAGTTCCACCCCAAAGATCTGAGACGTTATTTATTGATTTATTCGGCCCTCTTCCAGTTAGTCATGGAAAAAAATGAAAATTTATAATAGAAGACGTTAATAGGTTCTACGAAATTGATTGAGCTATTTGCATTGGAAAATGCAACAGCAAAAGAGTGTGCTGTTTCTCTCATAGAAAAAATCTTTACGAGATACGGAATATCACGCAAAATTATTAGTGATAACGGACCTTAATTTGTTTCTGCTGTGATGCAGCAACTCTATTTTCTCATGGACATTCATCAATCTTTAACCCCAGTTTACCACTCTGAAGCAAATCCAGTTGCGAGGAAGAATCACGATTTGAAACCTCGTCTTGCCATATTAGTTTAAAATCTGCATGATACCTGGTCAGAAAAACTCCCTGCATTTTGTTTCGCTCTTTATACTATGAAGTGCAGTTCAACTAGAAAATTTTCTGCTTTTCTCAATTTTGGACGAGAGCTCCGCTTTGATGATGTTACCAACGACTTTCGTGGTATCATCGAAAACGATAACTTTGTCGCTAAAATGACCCCGTATCTAAAAAGACTGGCAAGATTCATATCCGAAACCAAAGAGATCTTTATTGAACAGCAAAATAAAAGTAAGAATTTTGCGAACCATAGAAGGAGACCAGCTCCCTTATATAAATCAGGAGATTTGATTTTGGTTAGCAAACCGAATCCAAGTAATGAAAGTGCTGGTGTTAAAGAAAATTTTCGCCTCTCCGCAATGGACCATTTGTCAACATTTCACAAAAGTCCCCTGCATCGTATTCTGTAGAGAACACAGTTTCTCCAACTATACCAATAAGAGCATACCACACTTCAGCATTGACTTCTTTTCAAGAAAGAAAAACTCCACTGATTAAAGGTTTGCGCAGAAGAGGTCGGCCAACAAAGATGAACAGTCCTTAAACTACCACTCCTGCCGTAGCTCATGTTCAAGAGCCCAACTATTCCAGGAAGACTTCTCGTGCTGATCCTTGTCGTGACGTCTTCGGGTTCAGATAGGGGGGGGGTTGTAACAGATCTATATTAACTCTACTGACCACAGATGGCGTTACTGCCCACTAGAGTAACAATTTTTATTATTTGTGATTTACTGGTTATGCATAACCTTGTTTGTTATTATTAAGTATTTTTTCTTTTGTAACCGTTTTAACCATGTGTAATGTTGTAATACATGTTTTGTTTTGTAATATTCTAACATCCATTTCTTACGTCCCTACAAAAGTATATAAAAATTTTTAATATGAAACATTTTTATATTATTAACATATGCTTTTTGTAGTATTAAATCTTATTATAAGTAATGCTTATTTTGAATACATATAGGTACACATTATATAGAGAGCTTTTGGATTGAAATTGAATAAAAATTTGAAAGTGAAATTATTTGGCAAGATTTGGCAAGTAAAACATCCAACTATAAATTTATCCACATTGAATCTCCATTAACCATTAACACTATTTGTGTTTCTTAGTTTATTTTCCTTCCGATGAAAAAATAAAATTTATCAAGTTTTATCGGTATAAACCTTTCAAAGTATTTGCGTTTATTTATCATTATTTTAATCAAACAATTCTTATAATTCAAGCGTCAACTAAACTTCAGGTTTACAAATAATCCATAGTTTTTGCTCTTTTTAATATATCGACATTCCAATAAAATTAATAATTATCTTTCGAAAATCAAACAGATTTTACTTGGGCAAAACATTGTGCAATATTTACTCTTTTAAAATTTTTTCAGTTCTGGTGATAGCAACAATTATCTTTCAAGAATCAATCAAATATTGTACCCACACAAATGTTTAATATTTCTAAACTTATCTTCATTGTGATGTTAGCAAATTATTATCACATTCACATTCATACTGTAGCATTATCGGAAATAACTTTTTAAGCAATAATATTTATGCAAGTTATTACTGATTCTAATTACATACTTTTCAAAAAATCTATACGAAAAAATTATATAAGATAATACTAGTTTTCTAATCGTTGTAGCATACTTTAATAAATAATGATAGTCTAATTTTTCAGACTGTCTTAAATATGAATGTAATTAATGATATTGAATTAAATAAAAAAAAGCTTTAAATCAGGATAAAAACCAACTCATCATTAACATAAAACTAGAGTGATCTTTTACTTTTCTGTTGAAACGAAATATAAAATAAGTACTTTATTTTATTTTCAAAATTTTACACCTAAGCTCTTTTGCCAGAAAATTTGCTCAGGTGAACAAGCTATTTTATATTTATGAGACAGTTTTGGGACAGATCTCCTATTTCTTCGAAACGACTCTTGAAATATTTTCATGGTTTTCGATGTCCGAACAAGGTGGACATTTAACTTTTTTTTTTCCTTTCTAATAAAGATGATATAAACAGGCGGTACTAAATCGATGGTACAGTAGAATTTTAGTTTCCAGTTGTGTGCGTTTTCGAAAAAAAAAATTTTTTTTTCCACGTTTTCACTTGATAACTCCCATTTCTTCGATAATTTTGTAAAATAGGTAAAATAACCGTTCTTTTTGAATTGGAAAGCACTAAGTTCGTATCCAGTTATTGCTGAGCAGCGGGAAATTAATGTTACGTTTCTGCTTCCTGCATAGACATTAATCAAAGGGAGCGTGGCAACTTAGTGGTTAAGATATAGGTTTTCTGTCCGGAAAGGCCAGGTTCAATTTCCAATGCCACCAACAATCTACCAAGTACATACGAAATAAATTATTAAATCTATGGACTCGAAAGTCCTGTGGTTGGTCGTTGAGTTGTTATCATGGATGTAATGGACTGGAGAAAAGTTCTTCCCTCTCCAGATCAAATTCAAAATTGAGGGAGTGGATTTTCTGGTGGTGTCATCTTCAGAAGAGTCTTAGAGAAAAACATACTTTCACTTTCATGGTGCTCTGATTAAACGAAATACACGCCCTCTTGACTTAATTTTGCATAGCCGTCGGCTATCGAGCTGATTTGATTTGTCCAAGTGTTATAAGTAACAATAACAGTAACATTTATGGAGGTAAGTGCTTGGAAGTTTTTCGAGATTTCTTCCTTGAGGTCCGTGAATAAAGCCCAATATATAAGAAATGACCTCCCGGAAGACCAATTTGCAATGAATATTTAAAGAACTTATAACTGCTTCCAGTAATTAGGTTGTCCATAAAGCTAGTGGCCTTTAAAATACACGTGATAAGGCTCATCATGGTTCATTGATTGGCCTGCTTTGCAGAATCTAAGATCTCAGGTTCAAAAACATTAACTTTCTAACAATGGAAGATAGTGGTTGAATTCATTGCAAATTCTTTCAGAATTCCTATTTTTATCGAAAAGTGCTATTAAGAATTTTTCGGACCTTTTTTCGATGTGCAAATATTATAAATTGAGAAGGAATGTTTTCTCCAAGACAATATTGGGTGTATATTTAAATGAAAACAACTTTTAAGCTGCTAGACAACCTGATACAAAGTTCTTGAAATTAATGTAATACGAGTAGTGTTTACATGAATTATCCTTATTAAAATTATACAAAACTCCCTTTCAACAATATTAAAAGTATACTAAAATGCACTGCCCGACATTGAAAATGCAACACTAAGAAGGAATTGCCAGAAAGAGATGAAATTTGACAAATTGAGAGAGACAGCAATGAAAAATAAGTGATCTGTATTTTGAAATGATACGCAAAATGCAGAGTGAGAATAGGGTCGGGTCATAGGTTATAGGACCACTGTGGACGGCGATAAACGAAGCAACACGTCTAGGCACAGAGACAATGAGAGATGGCATCCTGAGGAATAGCTCTCATTTTCTTGTCAAACATTTGATAAAGTGCGTCTTCTAAAGGAGGCAGTGGCTGTTTCTACAAATGGTGTCCAATCATATCCCAAAAGTGTTCGATTGGTGAAAGATTTGGCGAGCATAGCAGCCAGGGAAACTGCTGTGGACCTTGTAGAACGTGTTGGTTAATGCGAGCAATGTGCATTAGGGCGTCATTTTGCTGATTAAGGGTATTGAATACTCTTTGAAGGTAGGGAGTATCACCGGCTGCAGGATATAATAGACGTAACATTGAGCTGTTATAAAATGTAACTCAAGGAAGTCTTAAGCCACCGCAGATCAAATCATGAACTTAAGAACTCTTTGACCACTCATAAAAAAATATTTCCCAATCAACATCTCAATTTTATCCATTTTTACTCAATGTTACTTACTTGTTTTTTTTTCCTAATATTTTCTTCTCCTATTTTTGTATTTAAAATAAATGCCAATATTAGGTTCGTACCAAAAACTGTGATACGGTGGACTACTTTGTAGACCACTGCAGCCTTAAAGTTCCAACTTTATAATCAAATAATCGATTAACAGACGGTTGCGTTTCTAATTGTGCGCACGGCACGTTGTACTTTGTGCCCATTTCTCTATATATGAAGAAAGGCTAAATCTGATAACCTATAGGTATAGACCAGCAGATCTCTTTCTCGTTGTCTGTCTGTCATAATATGTCGTGAATACGAACTAGAGGTGAGCTGGAATCGTGCGCAATGGAGCACCAAACCATGATACCGCGTTGTGATGCGGTCGGGCGTTACGAAATTACTGCAGGATGGGAACTGTTACCACGTCAACACCATACTCTTACGTGGCAATTCTCTCTGAAGAAATGGAAGCATGATTCATCTGAGAAAATGATTTTGTCCACTCCTTCTTCCACATCACTAATACGGCACCATTCTAGACTTTCACGTCTTTGCTGAGGGGTCAATGGCAGTCTTCATATCGGACGCCATGAACGCAGGCCACTAGCAACAAATCGACGACAAATGGTTCTGCTCGATATGGAAGCATCCAGGGAGTCTCGCATATGCTGAAGAATTATGGTAGATATGCTTTATAGGGCCACCACCACCTCCTATCGGATGAGTCGACTCATGCGTGTTGACATCACTCTGGCTGCACCGGCAACCAGCAAACGTTCCACAGTTCCAAGTTCCAACCATCTTTGCCACAGCCGGTGCACTGCGGATGCGTCCAGGTGTCTCAACTGCTGTTTGCGGTAAGAACCAAACTGCCCTTCTCAGTCAGATGCTCCTTGTAAACTCATTTGTCTGCTGGAACTAACTCTGTCCATGATGACCGAACATTCTCTGCAATTAAAAGCATCATTTGTGATAAGAAACGAGTATTTTCCAAGCAACAATAACAGCGCGAATATTGCCAACTTTGTCGGTTCTGCACTGTATACCTTACCCTACGTGTATTGGAGAACTGAGCATTTCACATCATTTGCATAACTCGGTAAGCTGCGTCTGCTCTGAAATTTGAATAATTTTCTGGTCACTCCTTCTTGGAGTTACATTTTCAAGTCATCTTGGACAGGAGTCTAAACCCTAAGTGAATTCTGGAACACTAAAATCGATTAATCCGTTGAAACCATAAGATTCAGAACAGTAAGCCAGTACACAAAGCATTCAATTCTCATTTTAACGCACTCCGAACTAAAATGATAAGGAGCGTAATGAAATAAATGATAATTTTTTGATGAAAACTTCAGTAAAAGCGTATGCTTATCTTCTATTTTCATTGAAGGTTTTTTCTTCAGTCAAGTAGTCAACAGTAATTTTTGTTGGAAAAATTAGAATATTTATCTGATCATTAAATGTTATTATTTCTCATAATATTTTTTCGACGCAAATTAGAAAGAAAATTCAAAGGAAAATGATATAAGTTCTAAGTTACTTGGTTTGATATATCATTAAGGATAAGTTATTTATATTATATATATAGAATCTTTAAATGTGTGAAGAACATTAAACTCTAATGAGTGATTAACATTATTAAAACTATTCAGTTCTCAAATATTTCCTTAGTGACATAAAAATTTTATTGCTAGACGATGCTAAGAATGATTTTCAATTATCTTATTTTACAAAACAAAACAATAAACGTAAGTTTTGTTAAAATATTTCATTTTTATTTTTGGCTTTATTTTTAAATAAATTTTAATACAAACATTAAAGAAATTCTGTTGTATCTGACGAAAGAAATTAGAATGTTTTATTCATCATTAAATATTTTATAATATTAGTTAAAATCCAACAAGATGACCTCAAGATGCTGAAAGTTAGGAACTGGCAAAGTGTCGCTCTGCTGTTTCCAAGTGTCTGGACAGAAGGGGCTGGAAAAAGCGAGCTGTAGAGGCAACTAAGACCTGTAATAGGTTGTTACGCTATTAAAGAGGAAGAAGAAGATTAGTTCAAATTTTAAGTTGTCAAAGTTTTAAGTTGCTTAAAAAATATTTCAAAGACCTTTTTAAATCATAATTTTCAACCCAAAACTAATTTTTCTTGATTTCAACTAAATTACTCTTAACATTAACTATTCTTACCTGGCGATGAGCGTTCTTATCTAGATCCCAAAAGGCATTAATGCGACCATCAGAATGATATATGCAGATGTAGGACTCATCTGAAAAGACGACATTTTACCCCTCCTGCATTCAGGTATGTTGCTGGGTTCACCAGTCACCGTCTGTCTGTGTGCTGCATTAAAAGAAACCAAAATAATGATCATATTGTTACTGTAAATGTCGTTGCATTGGAGGACATTGGATGTGTTGCTGACAAGCCACTTTTTGGACTAATAATCCGACATGTGGTTGTAGAGTTTTGCAAGGTGGACCTCATAATAAGCCGATGCTCCACGATGTTAATCATGGGGGAACTTTGGAATCTTACTTGCCGTTCAGTAAGACCATCAACCCATCCACATTTTACAATAGTGGCATCAAAGTCGACCAATGCGAGCAACAGTATCACGGAATGATAGTTTATGCACTGGATAGAAAAAGATCCAATCAGATATTTGTTATTATTAGAGGTAAAACAGTATATTATGCGAGATCTTCGACTTTTCAAAGTGATTTCCAAATGAGAGAGCAATCGCACTTTTTTATGAAATGCTCCAGATATCATTTATCTTTCCTGCGTGACGAAAATGTATTAAAATACAACTTGTTTGCATGCTCCAATCTTTTTTTCGTTTCACACGTTTATGACGATTATAAGATCATTCCTTTCTGGTGTATTGTGCAATTTTAATAGACAGTAGCACTAAAATTGCATAATACACCACCAATAACGCATTTTATATATCAAGCAACACATTTTTTTTTAAAAAAATGGATGATGGATATGTTACATTCAAAAAAAAAATAATAATAATAAACATAAAAGTAACATAAATTAAACAGAGATGAGTTATCGCTTCAAATGTAACATAGAATGGAATTGTTAGCGCATTCCTTATATATAATTTCTAAATTTGAGTTTTAGATCCTATCTTTTACGAAATATATTCATAATTTTAGAAAGGTTTGATGCATTTTAATTTTACAACCTTTTTTTTTTCTTCATTACTTCAGATTCTATGAAGATCTTTAGAAACAAAATAATGATTCACAGACATTGAAACATTTTGTAATTTGTGAAATTTACTTTAAAGATATAATTTTTTTCAAAGAAAATTTTGCATATTTACATCGATGATATATTTTTGAAAGAAACAAAGAAAATATTTTCCCTATCTGCCATACTTACACAGCCTTTTAATATCAGGATTCATAATTTTTCCTGATCAATATCCACTTATTTTTGATTTTCTTTTTGCTAAGTATTTGTAGATAATTACAAATTTCTTTATTAAAAATATTATATGAAATATGAGAAATGCAATAAGTAATCTTCCATGCTGAGGATTCTATTCCTTGAATCATACTACTTTTCTTACGATATAACCATGAGAATTTTAATATCATCAAGTTAATTTAAATTTTTATTAACCATATATTTTGCTCGCGATACATCATGAAGTTTCAAAATTTCTGAAATGTCAAAATATGTAAAGTATTCGGATAATAAAAAATATTAATTTCGGAATATAATCACACAAAAAGAGATAGAAAATGATAATAAAAATAAACACAGAAGTGAGAAATAGAAATATTTATTATTCGAAATCAGAAGATATAGTTTGAGAAGGAAATTTATATTTTTAAATACTTTCTTGTTAGCTAAGATACAAATTAAAATGATTTCAAGATAAAAAAATATCAAACTATTCTATTCAAATTATTTTTTGCTTATAACAAAAGTTTACAAAAAGAACTAACTTTTGATTCTATAATACTTTCGTCAGCAATACCCTTTTTCTATTAATTACGAGTTTTAATATGAGAATGTTATAAAAAAATCAACAGAAATCGAAATAATAGAAAACTTGTATATCGTTGCTTTCTTTTATATATATTTGGACTTTTATTTTTCCTATATACCATCAAAAGAAATAAAGTGAATCGTTATCATATGCAATTGATAGGAATAAGCATTTCTCCCCACCGTTAGGAAGATTCGCTCTACTACGCTCAAAAATAGGCCTTAAGCGAATTTAGTCTATTAAAGCTTTAACGGACATTTTCTTTCCATGTGGAATAATTAGATCTGGACTTATTTTTTAATATGGATTCCAAACCATAAAAAAGATCCAAATTCAAAATGAGGTTTGAAGCCATGAAATGTTGAACCGAAGGCAAGAATGCTAACTATTCGACTACCAGGCCAGGCTTATTTATTGTAAATAAAAAAAAAAATTCAACTGATGAAGTCTTGAGATATTGATAATAATCCTTCCAATTTAATCTCATTTACAGTGATTAATTTATTAACCTCGCGAAACTTTAGAATCATGAAAACATTTTATTTACAATAAATAATGGTATACTTAGAAAATGGCAATAAAGAGAAATCAATAACATCGCTTTCATTCTGATATTTCTGGACAAATTTTTATAAAATTTTTTTTAAAATTTAAAATCATGAACAAGAAGACTTTAGTTATGATTAAATTTGCAATATGTAAGGAGAGGTTAGCAAGTTCTAGCAATGTTAATAGTTGTGTGTTTACTTTAATTTTTAACAAAGACAATTCAAATATATAATACAAGAAAACAATAGGTCTAGATTTAAAATCTTATTTCACAGTAATCAAATCATTACAACCAATGTGATTTCTACTTAAATCAAGATCTTTGTGTGTGTATCATAGAAAAACAATAATTCTCATCAAATATCACAATATAATTGCTAAACCGAAATAGCCGAAAAATCACAAATGTGAAAATAAACATTTTCGTTCCAAAACTCAAAAATGGTGGGCTTATTCACTCAAATATAAAAAGTGGCAGTACAAAATATCAAAACGTATAATCGGTCATTAGTGATTAAAATTTAACAAGAAACGACTAGAGAAACGCTCTGCAATGTAAAAAGTAAAAAATAATTGCTTCCAATTTGAGGACATTCTTTACAACATTTGAAGATGACGAAAAAGGCTTCCTGAAGTTCGGCGATACTAAACTGAATGAATTCAACAATAATTGAGGATTTGTTGGCTATTTCTCAGTGGGAGTTTTCATGAAGACTGCTGAATTTCTGTTGGATTCTGTTGACAGGAATGCACAAAAACCACAGAAAAACTACTGTTGAAGAACTTAAAGATGTATACATCAACTATACCAAAAAATTGATGAATATAAAATAACTGAAATTACGCTAATACTCATCAGCTACTTAGCGATTAGTATGATGCAATATTGATGAATATGTGCTTAAAATTAATAAAATGACTGCTTTTATTGGGTTGTTCGGAAAGTAATTTAGTTTTTTCCCGACGGAGAATTTAAATGTATTTTTTTGCACCCATCTTCACTCTTAAGCCACATAATTATTATACGCTTTGAGAGCTCATATAGCTAAGCTTGTGTGTGAAAAATTCCAATTAATTCTACGCAGTAGTTTTTGGTTGGTGCCCTCTTAAATATGGAGAGCGATAAGCAGCATTTTCGACATATCTTACGTTACTGTTTTACTACAAAAGGGTAAAAATGCTGTTCAAGCCAGAAAGAAATTTATGGATATGTATGGAGAAGGTGTGTTGACAGTGCGCCAGTGAACTGGCTCGATAAATTTCGACCCGGCAACTTTGATGTCGAAGATGCACCACGTTCGGGAAGGCCGATTGAAGCTGATAAAGACGCGATAAAGGCATTAGTTGATGCGAACTGGTGAATAATAACAGTTTATGACCACTTGAAAGACCTGGGATTATCCTCGAAGCTCGATGTATGGGTTCCCCATGTTCTCACAGAGAGAAATCTGTATCGTCGCATTGATGTCTGTGATTCGCTACTTAAACGTAACAAAAATTATCCGTTTTTCTTGCATCATCACTGGAGACGAAAAATGGGTTGTATACAACAACGTCAAACGCAAGAGATGAGCAAAAAAGATAAACCAGCTGAAACCATTTCCAAAGCCGATATTCACCAAAAAAAGGTCTTGCTGTCTGTTTGGTGGGATTTTAAATGAATCGTTTTTTTTTTTTTTTTTTTTTTTTTTTTTTAACTTTTACCGGATAACACGACGATTAATTCGGAAGTCTACTGTCATCAGCTGGACAAACTGAATGATGCACTTCAACAGGAAAGGTATAGTGTTTCACCAAAACAACGCGAGACCTCACACAAGTTTTGTGACTCACCAAAAGCTTTTACAGCTTGAATAAGATACAATGCTACACCCACCATATTCCCCAGACCTGGCACCATCGGATTATTATTTGTTCCGGTCACTCCAAAAATTTTTAGACCATAAAACCTTCACATAAAATGAAGAGGTCAAAAACCACCTCAGTTTTTTGCCAGCAAAGACCAAAACTTTTATGAGCGTGGAATCATGCTGCTACCAGAAAGATGGCAAAAGATGTTGGACCAGAACGGCCAACATATAATTTAATAAAGTATTTGTTTATTATACAAAAACTGTCTTTCATTTCAAAAAAAAAATCGAAATTACTTTTCAAACAACCCAATAGAACAAGAAGAAATACGCATTAAATACCAAAGGATTCCTTAACTATTAGAAGATGGAAAAAACACTGAATACATTTTAACATGACAGTTAATGTGCTGTAATATTTACGATCAGTTTAATCGAAATTCATCGAATAATTACCGTTGATGGACAGGAAAAGTTATATATCATTCTCTAAATGTGGAAGATGTTTAAAGATTGTAACTACTTGTATGTTATCAATGATAGGATGAGTATTATGTTGTAATATTAATAAATTGTAGGGGCATAAAATCCTTAAATTAACTACTCATAAAGAATAAGACAAAATATACACCAACTGCAAAGTGTTGCAGTATGTTGAAGAGTATAGCTACTTGGATGATATTCAATGACATAGTGATTATTGAACTTGAATGTTAATAGTGTGTTTGAAATCCATGGAACGCTCATGTTGATGGGGTAATTAAAACCCTACACCAACCACTAAATGCAGGAGAATGCAAAAAGTCATAACTATATGGATACTCATTTATAACAAGAGGATTATAATATGGATAAGAACTATCCGTAAGGAACCTGGAATAACTGCTGATGTCAGACTGGAAAAAAGTATACATTTCAAATCATATTGTAGAAAAGGTGAAAAGGCTATATTTTGTGGATATCTTTAAAAGCGATGAAGATTATTAAGTTGTAATATCGATAATTAGTGCTCATGCAGTTTACCAAATATTTTTTGTTGAGTGGCAGGCAAAGTATACAGAAGTCGTCAAATGTCGTAGTATGCTTTAAAACTACATCTACTTGGATTCGTTTCAGTGAAATGGAAACTACTGAGCTGAAATTAAACAGTATTCCAGTCAAGTCATAAGACTCATGCACACATCAATTCCAAGAAGTTATTATGAGCATGGAAGGGTCAACAGTACTTCTGTGCGGTACATCACTTTCACAGTCGACTTTTAATTTCTTAAGCTTATGCAAACTATTAAGTTCCAATTATTATATTATAATTAAAAAAATATTTTTAATAATTTCATTAATATTTAGAAGATGTACAACATTTTTAAAACAAACTTAAGCTTTTAAAAAAGTATTTATTTCAGATTTAACAAAATGAAATGTTTGTGGCTAAGCTAAGTATGATAAATGAATGCATTTTCTGGGTTATGGAAATACATTATCTATAATCTTTAGTTAAACATTCGGGTAGAAAAAAAATTGAAAATATTTAAACCCATAAAAAAATAATTGAATATTTATGAAAGAAGTATTAAAATGGGAGGAAATTTTCGTAGTTTTTAACTATATATAAAAATTTTTTAAAGTATGCTTTAATGAGCAAAAAACTGAAAATAATTCATTTTTTTATAAAATCCAATGAAGAAGTAATGAAGAAAAATTGCGACAATAGTGTTTTTGAATAATTTTTAAAGAAAAATGTAAAAAATTAGTTAATATTTTTCATTTTCGTGCACTTTTTACCAAGAACATATTTTAATCATTTTTCTGATTTAATTATTCATAATTAGTGCTATTTTTTATGCTGTTTCCTGCTTCCTTTATATTGAGCCTACACGATATTGATTTCGTTGTTTCTTCTTTTAAGAAGATAAAGAAACATATTAACGTGGAGGTTTTTCTTGTGGTAGAGTATTAGATATCGTATAATATAAATAATTTTATCAGGTTAGATTCGCTCTTAGACTTCGAATAGTTTTCTACGCAGTTTATTTAGTTGATAGTCGAAGTCTAGTGAAGATAACGCCAAGCGTAATGTACGTAAACTAGGTGGGGAAACTATATAATATAGTTATATAGTTATTGTTTCAGTAGCTCTCATTCATTGTTTGTCTATAATTTTTGATGTGTGTGATGGACTAGTCTGTAAAAATTAATTAACTTCAAAGTACAATTAAAGACAGCTCTTTCTTAATGAAATGATCATAAAAAAGAAAGATAAATATTATGAAAATTATTCAAAATTTGGTTTTACAATGACAAAAATAAATAGTTAAAAGTATTCTATGATGCATATTGTACACGGATGAATCGCATTAAATTATAAATTTTAAGTAATTTGTGAAAATATCAAATGCATAACTATCATCTCTTATCATCAAATATGAAATGCATGATTAAATACATCATGGAATCTTTGCCATAAGAAGTCTAAAGAACTGAAATAGTAAAATATGTTTAAAACATACATATTGGGAATTTTACTTATGATTTAGTGAATTTAGCTTGAAAATATTAGTAGAAAAATAAGTTAAATGTATTTAAACTGATGATACATTTGTTTTT
Organism: Latrodectus elegans; assembly: GCA_030067965.1. Taxonomy (NCBI): domain Eukaryota; kingdom Metazoa; phylum Arthropoda; class Arachnida; order Araneae; family Theridiidae; genus Latrodectus; species Latrodectus elegans. The sequence continues at coordinate 49,494,396 of CM057816.1, read as the reverse complement.
CTTACTGAAAAAATATAGTATTTAATTTTCAGTTGGAATTATTCAACTGACGTTTAATTTCACACATTTGCTTTACAAATTTCTCCTCTACCAGTTATATATCCAATCTCAAAAAGCTTCAGCAAAACTCAGATATTTGTTGAAAAATTCAACAAAAACAATTTAATACTGTTAAAAAAGTTAATACAGTACTTGTATAATTTCAATAATATTAATTTACGAATGTAATAATCTATATATTTTTCATGAATTTCTCCTGATGAGAGATTTGCTTGAATCAAGGAGATCAAGTCTTATGTTTCTATGATTTGCTTAAGTTTTTATGTAAAACAAATTCCAGCAGGAAATTGTATTCGTTTTTTTAAAATTCAATAATTATTAAAGTACTTAACCATAAATTTTGCCGTCTATATTGTTTAAATCGTGGAAAAGCTTATTTTATTTAAAAAGTTTTTCATGGAACTTATCTATTTTTTTTTATTTAAAGATACATTCGAAAACTAGAAATAAGAATTCAACTACCATGCTGACATTTAGAAATGCCTAAGAGAATGAAAAAATTTTGTTTTGACAAAACAGACGATAATAAGTCAAAGGATTTGTGAATAAAACGATTTTAGGCGTTGCCAGATTTACTTTATAATAAGTTAAAGGTATTAATTTTTTTTATATTCTAATTCAAATAGGGATCAATAGGTGTTCAATGAGTAAAAACAGACAGCATGCTCAAATTCGTTAGAAAAGGAAGGAATTTTTTTCTTGGAAAAGAAGGCTTGCAATAAGAATAAAAATCTTAATTCTTTTAAGCATCAATCCATTATGTAGCGCATTAAAAATGCCTTGCCGAACAACAAAGGCACCTCTCAAATCGAATCAGGAGTTTTAAGCGTAGAACAGCAACTTCGGCCTGTAATGGGATTTTCTACTCGCAGATTTTCCCAGAAGCCCAAAAATTTGCGTTAGTTGGAAAGAGAGATAAGATGCTTTAAAAGGATCTTTCATTGACAATGATTTTAAATCTCGTTAGCCAGAGAACAGTTTTCCTTATAGGTAGACAGATGGGAGGCAGATACGCATGCGCGGCAGGGACTCGCCAAAAATAAAAAGGGAAAAAGAGAGGGAAAAAAAAGTATATTCTCGGGAATCCTTTATTTGTTCGCATAGCGAAGCGATGCATGTGGAAGAAGAGTGTAGGGAGGAGGAGGTGGCTGAAATTTTAACAGCCGGACGGATCATCCCGTAATTTAATTACAGTTTTCGAATTCTAAAGTGCTGCATTTTTGGAATTTTTAACGAAATATTCAATATATAATTTTTTTTTTATTTTTAGCGGAAATATTTTTGCATCAATAAAATTTGTTCGACTGAGTTTGCGGATAAAATATTTTATATTAAATGTGCAATAATTTATGATCCTTCAAAATTCTTAGATCCGCTTTAAGTGACCGAAAAGAAATTTCTGAAAAAACTGATATGGTAAAGAATGAATACAAAAAAAATGTGTGTTATTATAAATGCATTAACTATAAAATGTTATTTTCAATAACATTTCTTAAAAGTGTAATTAAAATTAAAAGTTGCCCATTTGACTCCATTATTGGTATTTGAAAACATGAGTTATTATAAACTATTTAAAAAAAATAGTTCGTACCAAGCAGTTGGAAAAGTTAAAAATTGTACAACTTCAAATATATCAGCCCAATGATAGTCATAGACAATTGAGGTAAACAGTATGTTAAATTATGCAAAATTTTATCGCGTTCAATCAAATTTTATTAACTGCAATTTCGCTTATACCTTTTTCGTATTACGCGAAATAATTGTGATTAACACCCAGCAAAAGAAAATCCTAAAACAAAAAAATTGCATACTGGATTTCGTTAGCATTCGTTTATATTTTCTAGCACCAATGCAATGCAAAATATGTTAGCACTCCTAATGTATCTTAGTCTCATGATGTATTAAACTGGAAAAATAATGGCTATACCAACCCCTGTCAACAACACCACCCATGACATCATCAAGGAAGCCAGTCCCTCTCCAGCAACCGTAGGAATGAGACGTATATCCATATGACTCTCCCCCATGTTTACCCTATCCCTTTAGCTTTATATGTTTAGATCTAATTTTGTTTTATTTGTAGTATATGTACCTTTGTCGTGCTCAAATTGTACCCTAAATTGTAATAAATTATTTTGAGCTACTTAAGGAACTTATTTCTTTGTTCCCATTAAACCAGATAAGTGCTACAATATAAAATATTGGCTGCCCAACGTGAGACCCGAGTTTGAGTTTCTTTTCGATGTTAAAAAATTCGACCCAGAATTAAATTTTGTTGTTTTAGAGGTGAACTCAAAAATTTTACAGGTTACCTCATGTGTTGTATTTTATGGATTCATGACAAATGTAATCTCATCCGAGATTGTGGTTCGGTTGGAATATCCCGTTTTCGATTTGAGAATTCCAGATAAGTATCTTGGCGCAGCATGTCCAATTTTGGACCTTGCGCCATAAAACCCAACCAACCATCCAGATAAGTTTCTGTTACTGTATTTCTAATATCTCCTAATTAATTGTGAAGAATTACAATTAAGGAAGTAATTAATGAGTGTTAATGTTTAAACACTTATGAATACAAAACTGTAAAAAAGTTTCTTTATAAGTTGTTGTGTTTCGATAAAAGTGTTATTATTTTATGTTCTTGAATTCAGAACAATATATTACTTGTAAATATAGTTTTTTTGTTTGATTTTTTAAATATGTTTCAAAACTTTTTAAATACATAATATTTTGTATTAGATTACTGAATTAAAAGAAACATTTATTTTATTATATTTGAAGTATTATACTATATGTGCGTGAATTATATATAAATAATATTATAAACAATAGGTAAAGTATCTATTATTTCTGAATATTATATTTCTTAATTCTGAATATTTGAAAATATATTCTTCACAGTGACATAATGTTTTAAAATTGAGTATTTAACAGAATTTAATTGTCTAATGACTGTGCATTTTCATGTGATGATACTTTTGTTTTGATTTAAAACACGAAACAAGGCGCCGCAAACGACCGTTGTTTTTGCTTTCATAAACGCCTCTCTGTCTAGCCTTTCAATATCTATGAATGTTCAGTATATATTAATGCTTACTTTTATTTTTTTTCGTCATTCACTTTCTGTTTAGAATCTTTGTGTTTGATTCTTTTAGTAAGTGGTTTCATTGAATAAAGAATGAAAATATATTGTTTTTCCATGTATATTTAAGGTTTATTAAGATAACAAAATAATTATTAATATTTTGGTAAAATGGATCAGAATATTGATATTTTAGAAAAGTGAAGAACTTTAAAGTTAAAGAAATAAAAAGTCAATAAAATATTTTTGTTATTTATATTTATGAAATTATTTGAATGCATATGATTAAGTTATCTTAATATATTTTTATTTATTGTATGTGGTATCAAAGTATTAATAAAATATAATTTATAAACAAAGGGGTACATTTAGTGATTATTAGTAATTGTAAAGCGAAAGTAAAGAGTTATAAATGAAACGAAAATAAAAGTTTCATGGTAGAATTTTGAAATGCTTTGTTTTGGGTTTGTTTGATTTGAAGTATTTAATAAAAGTGAATTCTTATAAATTTAGTAAGATTAATATAATAAAATTAATTTGATTATTTTATGATAGTGAATATCATATGAATATTTCAAGTTTATTTACAATAATTAATGAGTTCATTTTATTTGCAATTAATGTTTGAATAAATAATAATAGGTTACACTTCACTTATATTTAAAGTTAAAAGGTTTATATTTTAACATAGTATATTGTACTTAAGACTGATGGTGTTTAAATTTCGTTTTGACTAAAATAAAAAACCACGTATTTAAAAAATCAGTATTTTAAAATCAGTTGAAAATAACTCTTCAGAACTATTAAAAATAAAACACATGCAAAAATGTCATTCCTTGGGAAATGGAAAAAGGAGAATTTATGTGTGTGTGGAAAAACCGCTACAAAAATGCGGCTAAGGGTAGCAGATGATCTAAAAGTATTTCAACTGAAAGATATTATAACCAAATCAAAAGATTATGATGAAGAATTAGTGAAAAATATGCTAAATAATATAATAGAGGAACGGCTTGAAAAAGAAAAACAAGATGAATTCGAAAGAATTGCCCAGCAAGAAGCTGCTAAGGAAGAAAAACTAGCCAAAGAAAAGGAAGAGGAAAAACTACGCATTGAAAAAGAGAGAGCGTATGAATTGCAACGCTTACAACTTCAAATGGAAGCTCGGAAGGTACTTTCCTTCACTGCCACAGCTCCAGCCAATGAAACAGAAAAAACAAATTGGGATCTGAATCTAATTCTCCCAAAATTTAATCCAATAAAGATGAAATAGGACTCTATCTGACAGTATTTGAACGTCAATTAAAATTAGTGAATATACCTGAAATGAATTGGATGCCGTACTTGATAGGCTCATTGCCAGCCGAAATGAATCAATTAATTGCTAGAGAAAATGAAGAAGATGTTAAAGACAATTCAAAGGCGAAAGAGATGCTCTTGAAGCGTTATAGATTTACATCAGATAGGTTTCGGCAGATGTTCTCGCAATATAGAAAAAGTGCAGAAGTAACATGGAAAGACCTCCATTTTCAAATTAAATCATATTTCGAAGGATGGGTAAAAGAGTTGAATATCATCACTTTTGAGAAATTGCAAGACTTAATTATAGCTGAGCAGTTAAAGAACCTTCAGAGGTTAGAGAAGATTTTGTTGATCAATGGTCAGAGCTGAATGATCCTTTAGAACTTGCAGAAAAGCTTGACAGTTATGAAAATGTAAGACTGGGAATGAAGAAAAACTCCCCTATCTTTGCTAAGAAGCCAAATTTCAAAGTTAAATCTGCATCAGAGAGAAACTATAAGCCTCCTAACTCTAGGGAAAATGTCAAAATCAAATATTCCAACTATGAAAGTCCAAAATTTACTAAAGACAAGTCAGAAAGAAGATTTTCTGTTAATTGCTATGGATGCGGTAATCCTGATTTTATTCAGTCTAAGTGTCCAAAGTGCAACAAACTAAAAGAAGAGGCTAAAACAATTGTTAATGGTGTAAAGTTGTACACTGCACAAGCTTCAGATTAATTGTCAAGCTCAATTTTTTTTAACTGTGTGTGGTGAAAAAGCAGCTTTTTGTGCCGACACAGGTGCATCAAATTCCATTGTGGGAGAGAAATTTTATACTTTATTGAAAGAGAAAGGTTTCAAATTTCAAAAGAAGAATATTATAATGGTATTTGCCGATGGGAAAGAAAGTTTGCATGAAAATTATTGCGTTACCAAACGCTAAAGGTAATAAAACATTGCTTGGCACTGACTTTCTCCAGGGTGCTGGTATTGTGCTTAACATCCGGAATGGCACTTAGCATTTTAGTGAATATTCACACAAATATTACCCATTTTATCGTGAACCATACAAAACCTTAAGTACTGCAAAAGTAATAATATCGCAGAAATTAACTTCTGATATATCTGCTGAAATTTCAAAAACCTCTAATTCCGTGAAATTGAGGAATGATGAAGGAAAACACTTGATAAGAGAACAACGACACAAATTAAATTTATTGCTTGAAGAATTTGAAAGTAACTTCAAACCAGGGAGAGAACCTACTCCTTTTATTGAACATAGTATCCAGACTGGAAATAGCCTACCTGTTGCTGAACCTCCATATAGAATGACACCTGCAAAGAAAGAGTTGTTGAAGAAAAAGCTAGATTCCTTACTAATAGAAGGAATAATTGAGGAATGTGAATCTCCTTATGCAAGTCCTGTGGTATTAGTAAATAAACCAAATGGTACCATCAGATTATGTGTTGATTACCGCAAGTTAAATTCAACGACTATTCCGGATAACTATCCACTACCTAGAATGGATGATTTGTTGACTGAAGCCAAGTCGACGAAATACATGTCTACGATAGACTTAAGATCTAGTTACCATCAGGTCAAAGTTCATGAATCAGACTAAGAGAAGACTGCCTCATCTGTCCATTTGGAACTTTTAAATTTATACATATACCTTTTGGATTGCGTAACGCAACCGCAACTTTTTAACGTCTCATTTATAAATTTAGATCTGGTCTCAAAAATGTTTTTGCACTGTCATACCTTGACGATATCATTATCTTATCAGAAACTTTTGATGAACATTTATCAGATTTACGAAAAGTGTTTGAAAGACTTTCTATATTTAAACTGAATGCTAATAGAAGCAAATGCAATTTTTCTTGCGACAGGGTGAAATATTTAAGTCATTGGATAACTGAAAAGGGTGTAGAAGTGGATGCTGACAAAGTATCTGCTATTCAAAAATTCCAACACCTAAATGTTCTAAAGAAGTTCTGTCCTTCCTACAGACTTGTTCCTGGTTCCGAAGATATGTTCCCCATTTTTCTGAAGTTGCTAGGCCACTTAGTGACTTAACTAAAAAGAATAAACAATGGACATGGGGTGATACAGAGCAGAAAGCACTTGAAGAGTTAAAAAGACGGATGATCTCACCACCTGTATTGTCTCAGCCAGATGGATCTAAATCATTCCTCATAAGAACTGATGCTAGTAATTACACTCTAGGAGCGGTCCTTATGCAAGGAGAAAGACCGGAAGAACATGTGATTGAGTATGCCAGTCGACTGCTCAGTTCGACAAAAAGAAATTATTCACCTACCAAAAGAGAAGCACTAGCAATGGTATGGGCACTTGAGAAGTTCCGTGGCTATGTGGAAAATCAAGAAATCATTATTGCATCAGATCACCAACCCTTGAAGTGGCTTATGAGTATTAAATCGCCATCCCGACGCTTAGCTCGATGGGCTCTTCGAATCCAGTCATATCACCCGAAAATTCTTTACACTTCAGGAAGATCTAATGTAATTGCAGATCTTCTGTCCAGACCATTTGATACAGAGGACAAACTTGTTTGTAACTTGAACACTATTTCCATACATTTACCATCCCGTAAATCTAAAGACATTCGCGAAGAACAATTGAAGGACAAGGATGTAAGAAAGATCATAGACTGCTTTGAAAGTGGATGGAAAGATGAAAATTATGTAAATTGGACTCGTATAGGTTATCTGATGAATCAGGGAATACTGTATCCATATTCGCCTGAAACAGAATCAGAAGAAGCTAGTTATACGGCAGCTTACCTTCAGTTTGGAAGAGAGTTTCGAACCACAGATGATGTCAATCATGATATTAGAGCTGTCATTGATAACGATAACTTCGTCGCCGCGATAACACCTTACCAGAAAGAATTTGCACGACTTACACCCATAATTAGAGAGCGTGTAGAGCAAAAACAAGATGCTAGAAAGGAGTACTTTGACAAGAGGCATAGATCAGTTTATTATCAACCAGGAGATAAAGTTTGGATCACTTTACATATCGTAAGCAAGTCCAAAACCAAAACAAGTGAAAAGTTCATGCCCAAGCGTGAAGGACCTTATATCATATTAACGAAAAGATCATCAAATACATATGATGTTGCAGATCCTGTTCTCCTGATCAAGTACTCGGTACTTACCATACCAGTATGTTGAACCCCTATCAATAATCATCTAGTAATACTGGCCCTTTACATCAACAATATAAAGGGCCGGTATACCCTTTGAAAAGTAGAGGAAGACCACGTCGACAGCCTCAGAAGCTGCCTAATCTTAATCCTGTCTCCTTGCCGAGACGTCGGCGGAGCCAGAGGGGGAGTCTATAGCGTCCCGTGTCTACAACACCACCCATGACATCATCTACAAAGAAGCGAGTCCCTCTCCTGCAACCGTAGGAATGAGACGTATATCCATGAGTCTCATGTTTACCCTATCCATTTAACTTTATATATTTAGATGTAATTTTGTTTTATTTGTAGTATATGTATCTGTGTTGTGCTCAAATTGTAATAAATTATTTTGAGCTACTTAAGAAACTTATTTCTTTGTTCCTATTAAACCAGATAAGTGCTACATGGGCTATATAAAATATACATAATTTTATCATGTTTAATTAAATTTCATGTGCTTTCTCGCTTCTATTTTTCTCAAAATAAATTTTTAAATTATAAATAAAGGCATAAAATCTGGAATCAATTTTCTCTATTAGAATCTAATGATATTTTATGATGCGAGTAATTCTGCATCATTTCGTTATCAGTAATTTCTCAAAACTACGAATCAGTTGTTCGTATTTTTGAGGAATTACACAGTAATAATAATAGTACGATTCAAAACATACTAGTCCAATGATATATTCATGAGAAAGCCCAATGCCGATAATGGACTTAAAAATAAATATTTTACTACAACGAAATTCCATTTATACATATTTCATTTATATTTTTTCATATTATACGAAGTTATTTAATATAATACATAAAATCATATATAGAGTTATAATAGGTAGTCCTCTAGTGTTTGAAAATTTGAGTATTTAAATGTACTCTACACCAAATTATTCGCAGTGTCAACTACTAACATTGTTTTAAGAATGTTGATTCTAAATACTTTTAGTCATATAATATTTGATTAAGAAATTGAAATAGCAGGTTAAATTATGTAGTTTTATCAGATAGTCCACAGTTTTATTTAGACACATTTCATTTATTTGGGTTTTCTCTTTAAGACGTTAGAATATTTCCATTTATATTCATAGACTAAGTTATCTTTTTAATTATTCGTTTATCTATTAGGTGTCTTCCATTTATATTTATTTTTTCACTTGAAAATAGCAAGAATTTGTTGAAAATATTAGAAAAAAAAAACTATCTTGGCTGTAATATTGTACGCGTGTATTTTTTTTTTCATTTAGAAAGTATATTTTATAGATATTCTCAATTATAAGTTTTCTTTCAAATTGTTAATTCTTTATTCTTTACAAATTTCAAGAAAATATTTTAAAAATTAAAATCGTCCTTGTCGATTTAAATTAACCATAAAGTGGATATTTTGTTCTGTCTTTTTCATTCTGCTTTTTCTTCTGTTTTATTTTCAACGTATTCAGTTTTGGAGGCAATATCGCTAAAGATTTGAAAACTCACTATTTAGAAGAAGTAATTTTCATGATTTTGAAAACTTATACAAATGGAAAAAATTATAATTAAAAATACTTCTTTATTACTGGCAAAAATCTCGAATGGATTTTTCCTCCTCACCGAGGGCACTCAGAAATTGGATTTTCGCCTTGTTTGCTGAAGCTCGAAGAGCAATGTGAAGACAGGCAGTAAGTTCGTCGATAAGTCAGATGTACGACGCCATCTCAGTATGATGTGTGACATTAGATGAAACGTTATCTGACGACATGGATATTTTAAGAAAGTGGCGTATTTATGTTACTAGGTAAGTTGTAATAAAGTGGTGTCATTTGGATTGGTATGATATCATTTGGAATGTGTGACTAAAACAACCCCTTTAAATTAAATATTTTTACATAATAAATATTTTTAGATTATTTTTATTACTTTACATTAGTTATTCACTTTCATTTATCTTAAATCATCTTTACTATTCAATGACTGTTTTGATGAAATACAAGAAAAGAGCTAATTTTTGGAGGTTATTTACAAAAACTCCATGTACTTGTTCGCCAAGTTGAAGGATTTAAAAATTTCCAATTCAGTAAACACAGTTTCCTAAATAAAATGTTTTCAAGAGTTTTCCTATTGAATAATTGTTTGGAAAAAAGTTTTTTTGAATCACGGCCAATTTGTCTCAACAAGCTTTCTGGAAAATTTATACTATGTGGCATCAAAAATGAATAACCGAAAACAGAAACATGAAAATTTTCTTTATTGAAGCCTCAGTTCAAAATTTATGAAATATTCCTCTTCCATACACACAAAATTATTTATCAATTTTAAAAAATGGATTAACAGTTTTAGTATAGACAGTAATCTCAATACGTAAAAGGTAATCACTTTCTTTAAGAGAACAGATTGAAATTGTGCCATCTAATAGTACAAAAAAAAAAAAGATGTAACCATTTTTCACTTTTAAAACATTGTCCTAAAGATTGCTGGCGCTTGTGTTTCCTATCAACTTTTTCAACTCAGTAAACCTGTGGAAGCTTTCGAGATAATATTGATGGTGAGATCTTGGCCGTGCTTTTTGCAGCGGAGGCCTTATTGAACTTTAAACATGACAAAATTGTTTTTCTCGTTTACTTGCAGGCTGCAATCTAGGCCTTGGTAAATAAAGGGTGTTTCTACCTCATCTGAAGAAGTTAGGTGTAAAATTACCTTAAATAATCTTATTGAAAATGGTAATAAAATTGTACTTCAGTGGATCCCAAGTCATGTTGGGATCCCAGGAATGAGAAGGCTGACTCTTTGGCAAAATTTGCTCTGGGTTTACCCCAGTGTCGTTCTCCTATCTCAGTTCGTAACTTCAAGTCTTTGGTGGCATCGGGACTCATGACATCTAGGAAGCTCTACACAATGCTAATTTGACTGCTGTTAAGAGTTGAGAGTGCCTGTTACAGCTAAAAAATAGAGTTCCTCCCCGTTTGCCCAGAAGAATTGATGTTGCCTGCTTCCGGTTATTGACAGGCCATGACTATCTTCAACAACATCTACATAGAATTGGGCTGGCTTCTTGTCCCTTGTGTGACCGTGGCTCTATGGACGGACGTCATCTTTGAGAGTGTTCTGGTCTGAAAGATATAAACATTGGAAATATTTCCCCCATCAGTTCTTCGCATCTTTACAGGACAGTAAGACAACGCATGGCCGTTTGGCCAAGGCTGGGTGTAGAATAAAAAAAAATTACTTTTAAAACATTTAAAGGAAATTTTATTGCATTAAGTTTTTGTTCATTATTTCAGAAAATTAGATATAATTTGCTAATAATGATAGCTAAAAAATAATGTAAAGTATATTGAAAATCTGTTTTGATAAATGAAACCATTATGTCACCCTTTTTTTATAGTCATAAAGTTTCAATATAATTTTATTTAGTGGTTCAAAATTTTATTAATAAAACTAAAATTTAATTCTAAATTGTCATTTAGTAAAGCCAAATTAAAAGAATTTAGTGAGTTTTTCAAACAAAAATTAGTTTTATCTGCATAGAAAGCTTCTTGCACAACTACGAAGTGTTTTATTGAAATTAAATAACTTAAAACTATATAGCAATAGCTTTATTGATGAATAATGAATTTTTCTTGTAGTTTCTCAACTATGTTAAATAAGAAACATTTTCCAGATGAGTCAGTATGTCTAAGGGTCTTATGCAGTTACAATCAAATCCAGATTTTGTAATAAATCGCAATTGCTTTTTAAACTATTTAAACTGATCCTCAGAAAATAGGTAGGTTTTCCATGTATCTACTACAACAGATGGGATTGATAAAATTGCAAGCCATTTGAACTGTAAATATCATTGAAAAATAGCAATTGTTTACTTTCCAAATTGCTATTTTCCCAAAAAGCTAGACACATTTTCTGTTTGGATGCCCTCGTGCACAAGCTCAAAATTAAACTTTTTATACATTCCTTATGAGTTAAAAGTGTAATAGACCGATTTTTAAACATTGGGCAAAAAATCTAACTATGATCGTGGAATTTTATCAAGACCATTACAAATGCATTCCTGATCAAATGGCTACAAATTCAGACAACGGAGCATTAAATTGCTTACCAGCAAAAATATAGGAGAAAGAGAATATCAGAATAAATCGATTTTTAAAATCATTCTTGTATCAACGAAAATTGATACTGAGTATACAAGATAGGTTATAGTTTCAGCAATATTATTTTGTGGTATATTCTGTTATAAATTTCCCAAAGCAAAACTAAATCATTATTTGGACGGATGAAGACGCTTTTCCAATATGTTCCAATCTATGATATATTAAAATACAATTTCATAACCTGATGGACTATGGAAGAGCATCAATTCTCAGTAAATATTGTTGTATGAGTGATGAAGTTAGAGCGTTTACTTGATGGTAAATGACACCTGAGAGATTTGATGACCGCAAATATAACACAGGCTGCAAAACATTATTAATATGTCCGTTTTTGAAAAAAGGTGGAAAAGGTGTTGGATGCCGATGGTAATTACTTCAAGGACTAAGAATGGACTTCACTTTGTGTTGGTCACGTTCTTTTGGGGTCATTAGAAACGTCAAGAACTTTTTTGTTTACCTTGTACATCGTTAAGTGTTTAAATTTTAAATATCGTATTATTAGTTTTTTTATCATCTGATTTTATATGATCATAACTGTTTCTCTATAATTATACTGCTAATATTTTATCCATATATTACTACTTCATATTTATAATTCCATCTTTGTTTTAGAGTCACTTCACTAGATACAAAGTAATTGAACTTTAAAATACCTGATTTCTACTCAAGGAGATAAAAAGACACCCAAGTATATATTTTTTAAAATAAATTTAAATGTGATATAGATATTAGTATAATTAGTAGGTATAATAATCTGATAAAATAATACTCTGACAATTATTCTAGAAGAATATATTTTTTAGCAATAGTGTGGGTTAAAATCATAAAATAAATTAAGTTTATATATGTTTTGATGTAGATATTTTTAATTTTAGGTGTAAATAACAACAACTTTAGTTAATATAAAAAAGATTTTAAGTTTATTTAAATTAATATTAATTTCATTACAATTATTACAAATTTTTAAAATTTAAAATGAAAATTAATTTAATATTCAATAATCTTATTATAAAGGAAATATTTTTGAGTTACTTTTATTTCAATATTTGCTTCAATTTATGTGCTATAACGTTTCTAAGTTTTTTTAGTCTAAAAGCATGCTTATATTTTTTAATATTTTTAAAATTAACATTTTTTGTTGTTTGTCTACTTTCGGTCAAATTATTATATTTGTCACATTGTACAATTTTTTTTTAAAATTTTCTTTCTTTTTAATAAGCAAAACAAAAACAATATTTTTCTTTCTTTTTAATAAGCAAAACAAAAACAATATTATTTTGTTGATGCCAAAAGTTAAAAAAAAAGGAAATAAATAATATCATAACTGTAGTTCATTTATGCAGTCATTTGTTTCCTTTATTAATGTGTAAAACACAACAATTAAAAATATGAAATAAAGAAAAACGTTAATTACACCACTAACAAAATCAGAATTCTGGAGAATTAATAGTGACAAAAACAGGGGGAAATAATAATATATTAATGGAAAGGTTGAATTTGTGTGCTATGAGCATTTTTTGTTTGTGTGTGTGAAAATAGTATTCACTTACCTCGTGCTCAGAGATTTATAGAGTATCCTCTATTCTTTTTTTAGCTTAAAGTTGTTTCAAATTTTCATTTAAATAAGAAGCATTATTTATTATCAGCATATCATAAGCATTATTTCTCATTATTCCTGTTATAATTAATTTTATAAATAAGGTCATAGTATAACAAAATTGTTCCTATTACTTTTCACATCAATGATGCTCTCTTATTATCTAGTAACTAAGCTTTTTTTTATTGAGGAAAATAAATTAATCATATTGGTATTAGAAATCGACGATATTTTAATAAAATTAAAGTTCTCATTTAGGTAGAGGAATTTTATCGATGTAGTAATCAGTTATTTTTTTTTTTTATTAAATTACGAATTCAAATTCGTAACTCATAACAATTTAGAAATTTTATTTAAAGCTTTAAACATATTATTCTCTGAAAAATGCAAGAATTAACTCACTGAAGAATCACTATAAATATTATCTAGACACTATTATCATTTAATTTTTAATGTGATTATATTATAATTTAATGCAATTTTATATATATCAATTTCGGTATTCAAGAAGTTTTTTAATGATAAAATTCTATAGCCGAAGATTCAAAATTTTATTCTATAAACCGAATATTAACTTTTCTGATGTAATTTCTACCCATAATTTATTGCGAAAGGTGTGATGCACAGATATCTTTGAATAAGATTTGCAATGTTTGGATTTTCCATGATCTTATTGCTTCTTTTGCAATGGACATTTTTACTGTGAAGAATCAAGTTACAGTATTATAGCCATTATTTAAGATTACACCAGATCACATATTTTAGCCACTATTTACGATTACTTCAAGACTATTGTTTACAATTATATCGTTATGACTACTCAGAGACATAAACATACTTTAAAACAGTTGCAAATCTCGTAATGTATTTTAGGCATAAAAATTGCAAGTGCAGATTGTTTTGGATTGCATATTTTATTTCGAAAGAGGATTGGTTTATGTCTTTCTGATCTAAACAATCCATTATTTTATCTGTTTGAGAACAATATGCGTACTGCTCGATTGGAAACAATCTTTGTGTAAGTTGCGATGCAAAATGTGTTGCTGAATTAATAGGAAAACGTCGCTTGCAAAAGTTTCTAAGGATTGACCGATGAGTAACTGTTGTGAACTAAAACGCAGCGAATGAATCAAGGTCTCTCAAACAAGTAGACGAACAACCAGACAACAGTGCAATGAACCCTCTTATGAAGACATCAGCAAGTAGCCGCAATCACGTGACTAGACTTGTGTACAGTAAGCATCAAATGAATTATACATATTGAAGAATAAAATTATTTATGCATATATTTTAGTAGCAAATGCGTGACAAATTTTTTACAAATTATATCTGAAACGATTGCTATATATTTTATCCATATTATCTTAAATTTACGACAATTATTTATTTTAATTACTAACATTCTACATTTATTCAAGTTCCATATCCACCTTTTTCAGATTTTTTATTTTATAAAACTTAGTAAATCCCTTCTGCTGTTATTAAAATGAAATCAATACTTGTTTCAGCATCGCTTTTGTATATACCATAATGTGACATTTTCAAGAAAAAATATATAAATTTCACTTTTTTTAAAATATTTTTCAGAAAGTGACTATATGTGTATATACATTTCAGGATTTTATTACATATTTTTTTAAACTATTTTTAAAATGTGTTATATTTATGTAACTTTTATTAAGATTTTATAATTAAAAATATTTAAATAACATTTGTAAACCTTTCAGCAGACAAAAAACACTGCCGTACTGTGAAATCGTTCAAAAATACAGAGATTTAACTGAACTTTTTAGATTGCCACTTTAATTATTTTCAAATTCATTTTGAAAAAAAATATAAACTCTAGCATTTTTAAAGGCAATAACTTTATTTCATTTAAAGCCAATTTAGATCCAGAAACTAAAAGTGTGTAAAAATTTTAAAAAGGAAAATAAGACTGTTAGTTTTTTGTATTATTCGTAAGTTTGACCTTCTAGAACACTTTATTTATGCGGTTTCATTTGACATGGAAAATCAGTAGTAGATTCTGAGGTTTTACAAAATCTACGGCAGAGTTTGAAACGAATCCATAAGCAGAAAAAAAAAACAATTAGGTACTTACACCTAGAGAAGAAAATGACACCTGAAGGCGGGAAACATGATAGCTGTATACATGTTTTTTATGTTACACTAGACCTTTTGAGACCCAAGGAAATTGAATGCATAATTAGAAATGTTTTTTTACCGCAAGTCTATACTCATATGTAATTCTAATTTGTTTTCTCTATATTTCAGTATGCATACGATTAATACTAATTTATCACGGATTACTATGTAAATTTCACAAGATAAATCGTAACTCACTCATGTTTATTTTTTAATTTCCCTATAGCAAATAAGCAAATCATTTTTTCCGCGAGAATCCAATGGCGTCATATGCAAGTATCCAATTATTTTATTAGACTTGTAGTAAGTATTTGGTAGTTATCGAATGGCAACGATAACAGAAAACAGTGAGTTGTTCTCCGGCTGCCATGGAGTAAGTTGATACGTCCCTGACTTAAATGTAAAATCTTGTGTTTTGACCCCTTGCTTAGTTTTTATAATTGTATTTGTTTCTGAGGATAATATAATAAATTATTTTCAGAGTTGGTGTGTTCACTTTATTCACACACACAAATAATGGTTATAAAACTATCATGTTATCCGACCATTATACTAAATCAATACACTTTTGCATGTTAAGCCACTTTGGAAATGGTGCTATAAATGTCCTCTTTGATGGATTATTCCATAGCATTTTTGAAGATTATATTTTTCTTATTAGCTTAACTTTCGGGATTTTTATGTTTAAAAACTAAATTTTTGACAATACGGTGTTTCTAATGATGAAGTTCACATGCATATAAGAAAACAAAACTTTTCTTCTACGATTAACAAAACGCATAGGAAATGCTAAGGAATGAGAATAGAAAATGCTAATAATATCATGATTTAAAGATGTTAAAATTTCATCCGCAGACAAAGATATTGTGCTGCAAAAGATTTGGTGGTATTCTATTATTTATAGCTTCTAATTTTATTATATTTTTTCTATATCTTTTTAATTCGTAATGAAGAAAAAGACTTTGAAGGCTACACACTTGATGTACAATTTACTCCAATTATTTGAGTCAGCAAAATTACATTTTTTCCTGCAAAATTAATTAGAGCATTTTTATTTAATTTAATACATCGTTGCAATATTCCTTAAACTATGGTATTCACATGGATTTTTTGTAGGTAGTAAATATAAACATATTCAAGACATTCATCATTTCTTACAGATAGTTAATCATATAACATGCCTTCATGATATTAGGACTGGAATTCACGTGTTCAGAGAAACCATTCACAAATTATGTTAGCTAGGAGTTAATGATCATAAGGCGTTTTGCTCAATTTTAAGATTTTTAGGCCATTTTTTAAAGGCAGCGTTTATGCTGATGCAGATTTTTTTCAGAAATTATGTTATTTCTTAGCAGAAAATGTGTTTACCTTTTTGATGAGATAAAAATCACTTCCACCGCTTTTAAAATTTCGATTATGATAGAAAAAGATTTTCCAGTTAAGGATTCCATTCGTTACATTTGTCTTATATTCTCTTGTTCATGGACCATGAAGATTTATTTCGATTTGAGTTTGTTTGTTTGTTGGTCTACGGTAATTTTCTGAATGCAAGTGCTAATTAGGCAGAGACCTGTATTTAAAACATTATAACGAACCACCATTAACACTAATGATTAAAAGATATCAGGACCTACGAACTGCTTAAATGAAAACCAGAAAGCTGACCACATTCAGCTAACAGTTCGTGAATTCAACCGGGACGTCCTGTTTGAGGTAAAGTTTGGAATCACATCGCAAACATCAACATTAAAAAAGGATTTCGTTTGATCTGCGATCTCTTTTTATATATGAATACTAAATTTACAGGGATTTCTTTTTCAAAGAGGATTTTAAATCATTACTAAAACCATAAAAAGTTACGTATCATACGTCAGAATCATTGTACTGAACACTAGAATGATGATCATATAGTTGCTATTTTTACACGACGACTGTGGAACAATAATTATCCATATTGTGGTTATTGCTCTACATCATATTTTAAATGTACATTGATATACATTCGAAAACCATTTAATAATAATAATTATATAATGGTTATATTTCATTCAGGTGTGTTAAGAAATATTAGAATTATTTTGATAAAGTTGAAATATATAGATATATATTCTAATTTTAACACAAGTAAATATAAGAGTCTTAAATCATTTCAGACCACCAATCTCTCAAATAAGAAGTTAATCACGGATATTATTGCATTTACGATGTTCATTATATTAAATTTTGTAATTGGATTGCATAGTTGCAAGAAATTCCGATCTACAAAGAAATAGCCATATGTGAGACATATATGTACACATAAAATTTGGTTAATTACAGGTATATGAGCTGATGTATTGCCCTGAAAACAACAATAGCCTGCCATGTATCAACCGAATTGGTAGATGAATTTTATCCTTTAACATACAGTAGTTTCAATAGGCACAATGGGTTGTAAGTTATTCGGAATCTGATTCGAGACGGATATTCCATGCGAATTAGATATCGCGAGGGACCGTTGAATGAACAATCAAAA
Source organism: Latrodectus elegans (assembly GCA_030067965.1). Taxonomy (NCBI): domain Eukaryota; kingdom Metazoa; phylum Arthropoda; class Arachnida; order Araneae; family Theridiidae; genus Latrodectus; species Latrodectus elegans. The sequence goes on along the minus strand of CM057816.1, from coordinate 49,476,381 downwards.
TTAAAACAGAAAATTATTATTAAACAAACCTTATTAATAAGAATAAAACGTTAAATGCTTATTTTTATATTTAAAAATTTGTACAAAAAGTAATAAAATACAACAAATTATCATTAGTATTAATTGTTTACTTAAACAGCAAGTATTTGATAGTATGAAATTTTGTGAAAATCTTTAACAGAAACCATATTTTGAATGGACGGAGAAGGAACGGTTTGAAATATAATTAATGTTATTCATCTTATGCTTCATCTAAACCGATTATATAAATGCAGAATTAGTTTCATGTGCAATTTATGTTGCATTTATTAAAGTAACAACAAAATTGATAACTTGACATTTATACTAACTAGAAAAATACATAAATAGTTTAAGCTGTTTAGGTCTACTAAACTAAACCTGTGCCACAATAGCCCATATGGGCCAAAGCCTACAGTGAACATATCTGTTTACCAAACCGAAGGCCTATATGTCCCGGTTATATATATAGCCTAACGTGGAGCCCCCAGTTCCCAAGCATGCTTGATATTCACTTTATCAACTCACTAAAGGGAAGAAAAGCTGAGTTCGACTTTGCTCAGTTAGAGACCGAACCTATGCCGTGTGAGCATGAAGCCACTGGACTTCCACAATTACTTTAAAGCTATAACTTAAATTACTTTTTAACTACACACGTATACGAGGGTTGCTATTTATATTTCTGGCCTAATAATGAAAAAACAAATATGTAGGATCGAAATTGGTTTTATTGTTTTTCAAAATATTCTCCATGATGATCAATACACTTTTGCATGCGTTTGAACCAATTTTCAAAGCACTTTTTCCAGTCCGATTGAGGTAACTCCAAAACATGCGTTTTGAATGCATCAACCGCTTCTTCGGGGGTCGAAAATCGTTGTCCACGTAATTTATTTTTGATGTGTGGGAATAAGAAGAAGTCATTGGGTGCCAAATCAGGGCTATACGGCGGATGACCCATCAGTTCGATCTTTCGCTCCGTCAGAAATGCCTTTGTTTGAGTCGATGTGTGAGAGCTCGCATTGTCATGATGAAGAATGATTCGCCTGTTCTTCTGATTTTTCGAATTTCTCCGATGACTTCTGGAAAACAAATGGTCGTGTACCATTCAGAATTGACCGTCCTGTGTTGCTCTAACGCCACTGTTGCCACATGACCGTTAATGCCGAAGAAACAGGCAATCATTTGTTTCGATGTGCTTCTTCCTCGAACAACTTTTGTTGGTTTTGCCTCGTCTTGGAAGACCCATACAGTTTATTGCTGTTTTGTTTTCGGCTCATATGCATAGATCCATGATTCGTCACCTGTGTAGATGTTATACACAGCCTTTGATGAACCTTGAATGTATTTTTCCAACATTTCCTTACACCAATCGACACGAGCCTTTTTTTGAGCGTTTGTCAGATTATGCGGGATCTAACGCGAACAAATTTTTTTTACGCTCAAATGTTCATGCAATATTTTATTGATGCTAGTCATACTAATGTCCAAAGACGCCTCTATCTCACGGTATGTCACATGACGATCTTGCTTTATCAGTTCACGCACAGCATTGATCTTTTCTGGCACAACAACGGATTTTGGACGACCTGCACGGGATTCGTCCTGGATCGAACATCGACCACGATTAAATTCGTTATACCAATTTTTTACAGTGCTGTAGGATGGCGCTTTATCGCTGTATAAAGAATTAAGTTCATCGAAGCACTCTTGTCTTGACAATCCACGTCGAAAGTTATGAAAAATAATGGCACGAAAATGTTCACGATTCAATTCCATTTTTTGACAGAGAAGAACTTTTCAATTTACTGTCAACAACACAAATAAAGCTATAATGGTAAATCGTCTGCTGAATTTATGTTTAAAAATATCAAACTTTCGATTAAAATCGTCTTCGATCGCCTAGCAACACTTACTATTGCCAAGACCAGAAATATAAATAGCAACCCTCGTACAGACCAGAAAAAATACATAATTAGAACTTCATGAATAATTTAATTTTCAAAGTAATATGCAATTTACTAACCAAACACTTTTACACTGCATGAAGTAAATAAGTAAGGACATTTATGAATAATTGTCCTATAATTATATAAAAAAAAAAAAGAAACAAACATGTTTAGTTCTTAAAATATGTATGGTTACTAGAGAGAGATAAATGAAAAACTTATATTAAAAATTATATGAAGTTCTCTTAACTTTTGGTTAATTAGGTTTTATAGCGCTAAGTCCAAAATTGGACTATCTGCGCTATGGATTTCTTAAAATAATTTCGTCTTACTTATTAAACATCTGTTTTGACTAAACAAAAATTCAAAAACTTATTTAGAAAATTTAACTAGCAGTTGTGTTAAAGTAACAGCAATTTTTTAACTTATATTGACTAGAAAAGTACACAAATGGAATTATTTTTATAATTGAAGTTACAATTCTTAAGGTAGCTCACTTATAGTAAAATTAATTTATATTGAGTCGAAAAATACATAAATGGGAAAATGGAATATATTTATCAATAGTTAAATGGCAATTATCAAGGTAGTTTCATTCAATAGCCTAACATTTATATTGACTAAAACAATATACAAATGGTGAGAGATTTTTGAATAATTTAAGGTCCATTTCGTATGCAATGTAGTACATTCATACTGATCAGATATATAAATACGAGAATGTTTATGGGATAATTTAAAAATAATTTCAAATTATCAACTGGATATACTCAAAATTTAGATTGCAATTATTAAAACAGCTGCAAAAAACAAAAAACTTTATATTTTAAAGTGTTAGATATATATTCATTCTAACCAGAGAAAAAATACGAATGCAAAACCTCCATGGATAATTTAAGTTGCAATTATATTAAAGTAACTGCACTTAAATAATTAACTAAGCACTTATATATTTACTAGAAAAAAATACCTGCATAATAATGATTAATAAAAAAAAATTTAAGTTGCAGAGACTAAAGTAAACTCAATTCAATATAAAAACTATCAAGAAAATCATATCAAAAGAGAATACTTATTTTTACTAAAAAATTGCGTACACGAAAATATTATGGATATTTTAAGTAGCAATCAATTTCATTGCAATTTACTAATTACAAACTACTATGGGTTAAAAAATGCTAAAGAGTTATAAAATAATTTAAAGTGCTATTTTCAAAGTAACTGAAAATTATTAAATATTAATACTGCTTAGAAAATACATAATATTGAAAATTTCAATGATAATTTAACTTGTACTGATTACCTGCAAATTAAGATCTCCTTATTCAAACTGAGTAGACAATATATAAAGGGAATTTGAATTATTTAAATATAACAGTTCTCCTAAAACAGAGTTTATTATTGGACATTGATATTGATTAGAAAAAAAAGTGATTTTAAATAGAGAGATACTTAGGGATAATAAAAGTAAATTTGTGTAGTTCTCAAACAAAGGAATTATAATTTAATGACTAATTATTTACATTGATTATAAAAACACAAATATTAGAAAATTAAAGAGAAATTTAAAATTGTGCGTGTATGTGTGAATTGCTTTTTTTTTTTTTTTTTTTTAATTACTCATAAAATAATTCAAATAACTTATAAAAATATATTTCAAAGGACGTAATTAAAGATAATTATATATTTATCTTAGGTTTTAAATAAAATTATATATATATATATAGTGCAAATACACAAATACTAATATTCTACATAATAAAGGTAATGTATATTGAAATAAGTCTCATACATTAAATATAGTTAGGCAGTAACATAATATAACAAAACCAGATTATTTTCACAAAGGATTATTTTATTACGTATACAATAAAATACTATGCATCATTGAATTCTTTACAAAGGATATGAGACATCCAATTGGACTTCTTAGTCAATGTAATTAGCTGCCAACCTCTTTGGATGAACTGAATTCAAATGGTGCTAGACTTTCTAGTTCATCTATCCACCATCCGAACTCGGTGGCCCAAAGACTAAATCCTGACCGCCAGCAGAGCAAAGTGATGAATAGAAACTCCCAGAAGCGCTGATTTCAAATGGTGCTAGACTTTTACTATAATTCATCTACCCACCATCTGAGATCAGGTTTCAGAAAGTGCGGCTAATCGTTGTTCAGGTACTGCACTTGCCCAGCTCCTTGCTTGATGGTCCCTGTGTCTATCTTCAAGAACTGGAAAATATCTGTTCGATGTATATGTGAAATGCTGTGACTAGTTAGAAGTACTAGGGTGTAGCAGATACAATATTGCAAAGCACATGAAATAAATAAAAATTTAAACAATATTTATATACCAACGATGTTCTTATGAAAAAATTCTGTCTTAATGAATTGATTAATGTTCGAAGTATCCATGGTGCTTATGGTAAGAAATGTTAGGGTATGGCAAAGTAACCACTTTCAAACTCATGAAATAGGTAAAAATCTTCCTGACAAACACGAAGTGGAAGTTGCAAAATATAGTCTTACCTTTGAACTTAAGCTAAGTTTTTATCGAAAAATCAAATTTCTTTTATGATTTCTATTGGTATAAAATAGAAAAAAAAAATTGGTTAAAGGAAGTAAACTGAATAAATAGATGTAAAATCAATTATCGTGTTGTTCAACAAAAATTGCAATGCTTTAATTACTGCATTAGCATTCTATGTAAAAAATGCACTCGATATAAATTGAATGACAATGTTTTTCAAGGTTTTTATATATTTAATATCTTTTATTAATTCATAAAAAGTTTCTTTTTTAATACTGTAATAAAAGTTTTTATTTGATAAATGAATTCAATGTGTACTGATATTCACATACTGCAATTTAAATCAATAAAACAGTCTAGAAATTCTGTTAGAAGTGAAAAAAGCAAAAGAGACATTGTTCTTCATACACAATATATCAATATAAAATAAAACTGTGATAATGTGTGTGTGTGATCATATACTATATTTTAAGAAAAGAAATACCTGCCAAATATAGAATTTTCTAATTGAAATAAAGCTTAAAACTTAATTTCAATTCTAGTTTAGGGTTATGAAAAAGGATATAAATCTTCTATAAATATAAAACACCAAATCTCATTTAAACAAATCAAAAGTATTTTAAAATATCATGAAGCACATAAGAATGATAGACAAAAATAAGAATATTGACACTATTTAAAATTAAAATTCTAAATGACTTAAATACGAAAGTTTTAAACATCGTCAAAAACATGAATTACATATAACTAAGGCATCAAAAATCAAAATAATTTCAAACAGAAATATTATTAAACGTAATCAGAGTAAGATTAATAGGAATGCTTTGATTGACAGTTTACGGTCACTGTCTACACGCATGGCTTATTAAAATAGAATATATCATTTTAAGTAGATTCAGAACAACTACAAATATCTGTACATGAGATGGGAATCGAACCCATGAACTATTTAACTGAAAGCAAAACGCTAACTATTCAGTCAGCTACCAGCTCGGGATCAAATACAATGACTTAGGCAAAAAAGCAGTGGTTATATATATATATATGAATAAAAAAATTCTATAACTTAAATACTTTAAAATTAAAGAAGTGGGAATATTGAAAATGTTTTATACCTTTAAATAGCCTAAACAATTAAATATGAAATAAAATCATATATATATTACGGTTTCACAACTGGCTTATTTTGCATTTATTTTCCTCTTTAGTATATTTTTAGGACTTTCCCATTTTAAAGTAATTTATAATTTTCTGTAAACCAGTAGAGTGAGTGCTAAAATAGGATAATCATAAATTACCATGACATGCTCAGATTTTTTTAATGAATAAATGTAGAGGCAATCGAACACACACAACAATATTTTATTTGTAAAAGCTTGAAATGTAGTATTTCATACATGCCATTTGTATTACTTTTGCAACATAAAATTCACCACATTTTCAAAACACTTATACAACAAGCAAGCTACGATAATCTGGCTCGGGCAAGTGGATGTTCTTATGATCAGGAAGCAACAGATCTCATACCTGACCCTGATTTTCCACTGGTGGAACCTGGAGGGGGGGGGGGTACCAGATCAAATGTCGATTTCGTCACGTTTAAAGTAGACTTATGAAGTGGCTCGCTGTGGCAGTTCTCTCGGCTTCGGTTGGAAGAAATAGGAAATTAGAAATGTATTGCAATAACAAACATATATTTCCCTAAAATATTCTGATTAAGATAATTTAGATTTCTTTGAAAACAGAAAAGTTACCAAATGATAGATTCGAAAATATAGTGTTGCCATATAAGATAAACAAAATGTAATACTTTCTGTCATTTTGGAAATTATTAACCTTTAAAACACGTGGAAGTTTATGATTTTTTTAATGATCTTATCTTAAATGGTACAGGCCTCTTTATTTTCATTTACGTTTTGTAAATAATTAAAGGGAGCTGAGGATTCAAATTTGGAAATTCAAATTTTTAAACAAACTCAAGTTTAATTTTATATATCTTAAGTTTGGCTGTTTGCTTTTTCATTAGAAATAAGTATTGTTTTTGTGTTATGCTTCGAGTTGCTTTTTTCTGTTGGCTAAACACGCTAGGTGCAGTATCCAACTAATAGTTCAATGCCAACGCTTTGATTTTCATTTCCATTTGAGGTTTGAATCCCAATTTGGATATGGACACTTGCCTTGGTTTGGAATCCATTTCAAACCGTTAATCCAGGTCAATTTAGGTTTCGTGAATAAAAAAGCTATCTTAAAGTAATCATCCAGACGGGCAGTCCGTCATCTCCTAATTTTGGACCATGACAAAGATGAATTTGTTATTTGTGGGAGCTATAGTGCAAACTCTTTTTGAATATGAGATCAATAACTTTGAGACATGAAACAACTGCGAATATTCAAAATGCACAGTTCGTCTCCATTCGATGGTCTTCTGAGAGATGGACACTGAACCCATTAACTTCTGAATGCAAAGTCTGATTTTTCCACCTGGCTATCGCTGAGCGAGCTGAAAACCATGATGTTACAAATTAGAAGAAAATAAATAATTACAATATGCTGTATGGACGATTAAATGAACCAAAATTCATTCATAATATCGTTAAAATATATCTAAATCAAATTTATGCTAATTTTTTTGAGGAAAATATTAATCTATATATAGTTTTATTTTTCATATATCTAATGAAAAAACATTTACTCCATAAGGAATCGCTATTAAATTCACTACACAGTCGTAAAGACAAATCTATTCTGCAATTTCAGATTCTTCACACGAATTATTCCAGTGTTTTTGTATATCCTAAGGGAGACGCTCGCCGAATGCTTAAGAAAAGGGCACCCCCAAACGCCCACGCGACGTGCATGACCATACTGTCTCCACACACTTATACTCGATATAATGTGAGGAGGAAGGACGAGAGGCGGTGTTGCCACGCAAAATTTAAAAAGACCCCGAAGTCTAAGAAGATGTGTGCTCGAGCAGCACGTTGGAATACATGAATATTAAAATCTCGTTACCATATTTTTGAGGCAGAAGAGATATGCAAATTCGTGGCCTCTTCCGCCGCCATAAATATCCAGGTACTCGGCAGCTTTCACCAAGGGTAGGAGGAAAGAGAGAGAGAGAAAAAAAGAAAGGGCTCACCCCAAGAAAAAGCAACAGACATCTGTGTTCAACCAGTAGAATTTAAGCTCAGATTCCCTAAATAGAATTGCTGACGCTACCGATTGGAAATAAAATATCAATTCAATGTTAGTTCAAAGAGGATACTTCCATCGCATATATTCTTAGATAAACTTTCGATTTTTAACGAGATAATATTTGAAAAAAATAAAATAACTGAATGTAAAGAATGTTTCACTCATCGGAATTTATATCAAACAATTCATCTAGTACATTGAAAAGAGTCGGTTGTGTTAGGAATGAATGCTGTCATAGAAATTCGTACTGGCTTACTTATGATAACTTTGAAATTATCATCTGAGCGCTGTAAGCTACGTCATGATTTGTTAATGATGCCTTTGTAACAGCTTATAATGGACAGTCTAATAACCGGAGAAAGTTGTTTTAAGCGTCTTCCTTTTGAAAAAGAGCTTTTTGAACGACTATTAACGGGTAACAATTGAATACAAATAAGGTTACATTAATGTATGTGATAGTGATGCCATGAATGATGTTATACATTATGAAAGATTAGGTTTTGTCGTTTTATGATGTTAGATTATACTCACTGATCGTCAGACACGCATAATGAATGTTAATTTCCTTAATTTTACTCGAAATATTTATTCAATAATTTTATGGGAAGTATAAGCAGGCAGCAAGAATTCTTGCCAGCGTTTGGTTATGAAATATACGAAGATTTTCTAGTTGAGGATCCAAAAGATTCAAATTGAGGGAGAATAGCGACTTACTTTTGAATGTCAAATATTCCTGAAAATTCAAAATATCTAATTGTTTAAACGCCTCATGCACTTCGTTAGTTGTTTTCATGTTGACCATGAAATTCCATAATTAGTATACCACAGAATTGCGATTTCCGTAAAGCAAGGGCATGGAATATTAACCTCTATCGTAAAGAATTTACTTGATTAAACACAACAGTAGATGAATAGTCTCTTCATTAAGTCATGATTATAATCGTATCACTGGGCAAAATCACTTGTTTTTTGCATATTGACCATGGAATAGCACTGGGAGAAGAAGCCGTTGCGTGAAACGGCGATTTCCGAACGCCAAAGACGGACTATAGTAATCCCTATGATAAAGACTAGTCATCTGATTCAAAAAGAATAGCCTCTTCAGAAAGCCGCGATTATGATCGAAACATTGGATTAAGCCAACCGCTCTCAGCAAATGCTTACATAGCTTTCGAGTTCAGCCACTAAACACTTCAACTCCGCGATAAAGCGCGCGGGAATTGCTCGGGAATTTCGCCACAAATCAGAAGCAATTTGAGCGCCACTCAGTGTCTAAAATAAAGTAAAAACCACGCGGAGAGATAAAACTTTCCTGAAAATATCTTTTCCCACAGAGAACCGAGAACCTTTCCCATCCCCTTTTCGAAACCCCTTGAGGCTTCGTGTTTTGTCTTCCAGCACTGAGAAAATTAGATCCTAAAGAGGAAGGAGTTCGAAGTTTTTGGCAATCACAAGCCCCCCTTCCATTCCCCTCCCTCCCTTCCTCCGCACCTCTCTATCTGGACTCTTCATCTTCGCGGTCGTTGCCATGGCGACGGAAAGGGGCGCCGGTCATTAATTGGTGGCAACGGAGTTGAAGAACTCTTGTGTCCTACAAAAGACGCGCCCGTGCTCTATCTCGATGGTCCGCCGGGGCGCGGGCACGTACAGGGGCGGATGCTTCCATTGTGTGAAACCAGTCAAGAGCCCCATCTCTATCTATTTTCTGGCAGTACACTTTTAATTTTTGATTCATAGCAGCCACCAAAAATTGGCCATTCTTTTCCGTCTTTTTATGGGCACTTTTTTTTACCCCCCCCCTCCCAACGACATTTCGGAAGGAGTTCGCGACTATTTAAAAAAACAGCGCTATTCATTGCTTTAAATGTGATGCGTTTTGTTCTAGTTCTCCATTTTTCTGAATAAAACTTAACTTGCAAAAATTTGGAAAAATTGTTGAATAAAAACGGAAATAATTATTCGTAAGACTGTGTAAATGGTTTGAAGTATTCTGGCCACGAGAGCCTCCTTTATGATTTGCATTTTTTCCTTAATTAAGAACAGCAAGTATACATGAATATTAAATATGAAAACTTTTAATATTTACATTAATTTTTTTAATTAATAAAAAGCCAGTCAAAGCATACATTTGTCATATTAAGGATACTTCTTAATGGCGAAAATAAAAACAGTAAATTTGGTAACTTATGTAATACAAAATGAAGTTGAACTAATCTAACTATTAAGATATAAAACACAAATATACACAAGTATTTTCCATACTAATGCAGATTTATTTTCATAAATTTCTATGAAAATCATAGTTTAATAGATTTACATTAATTTGATTTTTTATTAAAAGCATTTTGAATGATTCGAAACATATGCTAGAATCAAAAAAAAATCTACACTAACTTCAAAAAAATAATTTTTTATTATTTTCAAAACAGGAAATTATAAAATTTTCAAAAGAAACTACATGCATTTTATGTTTATTTTTTTTTTTTTTTTTTTTTTTTTTTTTTTTTTTTGCGTTTGTCTCGTAATTCTTATATTTTAATTCACGTCATTTCTTTCTTTCTTTTTTTTTTTTTTTAATTTTGTATGTTTATTTAAAATACTCGATGCGTAAAATAAACTTTTATGCATCATTGAGTCAAAGCTTAATCCTCGTCTTTTGATAATCAATGTATTTCGGTTTCACAAAACGGTTGAGGACACATAATGAAGTAAAAGCAATTTTAAAATAAACAAAATATATTTTTATTCTGATAGAAACTATGCATAATGCTTACATAACATAGTTAGTGCTTTAATTGATAAACGTTTAAAGACCTTAAAAATTAAAGTTACGCTCTCAAAACATCAATTAAAACTTCGTATACCAATAACTCAACAAGTAGGTAAAATTATTCCAACCATCAGCTCTTAGGATAGTTCTCGTGTCGTAGAACACACACTGTTAAATACCCACCCAGCGCGATTTTTAGCAGCATTGGTGCTTCAAGTTAAATGGAGATGTTTTAACTATTTTCGAATCTAATACGATATTAGTTCATGCGCTTAGCAACAATCTATTAAGAACAAGTAGAAGTAAATAATATTGTCGAAATAGAACCTTTTTTTATATCAAATCGTCGATGAAAAAGGATATTCTTTCATTTACATCATAATCAACAGAGTAAAAAAAATAATGTACAATAAGAAAAATTTATAATAGCCAAGAATTTCAAATTATAAAACTAATTTAGATTAAAAGAACAATTTTAGGCAAAAATTTTGGATAGGAAAAGCAATTTTTAATTAAAAGTATATCTACTTATAAAAAATTCAAACAGTACATTTAAGTTTTTTTTTTTGTTTCTTTTCTGTCGTTTAAGTCTTTAAATCTATTTCCTGTGTGTGTGAAATATAAATTATATTAAGCGATCTCACTTAATATCCTAAAGTTTGCTTTCATAATATTGATAAGGATGATAAATAAATTTTTATTATTATATATTTAAAATAATTTATCTTGATTATATTAACAACATTAACAGTATATAAGTTTAAACTTTTAATTAAATATTTAAGTATTATAGAAAATTTGAGATAAAAACAGAAGATAATCAATTTAGAGATAATTTTACGAAAATATTTCAGGAAGTAGAGTGTAAATTATAAAAAAATGTGGTTTATCTTACTCATTAAAGCTGAAATTTCAATATTTAGCGATGAGAAAAGCACAATACATTAATATAGGACACTTTAACACAATATCTTAAAAATAAATTATGAATGAAAATAAATTTCATACATTTATTCATATATTTTTATTTAAAAGTTTAAAACTTTTACAATTCCGTATTTTGAAAAACACGTGATTAACATCGAAAATAGATGTTGAGGAGAAACATTTTTCACTCAAACTTCATGTTTTTCATCATGCAAACTCATATAAAAAGGTAAACAAATATGCCTTACTTCTAAAAACGACGAAAAGAACAAAAATGTAAGCTAAAAAAAATTGTACTGACTACGCTCTTTTACTTCTTTCTCTTCCTTTGATTTTGTATACCCTCTCTAAAACTCTTTCCAACCGTCTTGAACTACGTCGTTCTTTCAAAGCTAAGTAGGCTTAAGAAGCCCGCAAATTCCCTAGTAATAAAATGCTTCATTCTGTCAGCAGAGGGCGCTGACGTCACATCTTTGACAGCCTAGTTCGAGGGCTGGAGTGCTAGCCTCCGTGACTTCTGAAGAGTAAGTACTAAGTTGTCTGTGATATTAACCAATGAATGAGTACCAAGGCTGTGAAATTTGTTGAGAAGAAAAAGATTTTTTTTTTGAACTTATTCCTGAATGCTGAATTTGGACAATGAAATTTACTGAAAGGTAGATTCTAAGCTCTGATTTAAAACAAGAATTCCAGAGTAAGAATATTATATTTATTTAATAAATTTTGTGTATTAGGAACAAAGATATAAATGGAAGTAACAGAAAAGCAATTACTTAAAAATCCCTTTATTTTCACAAACTTTGAAAAAAATCCTAACTATTAAAAAAACATGCAAATTATCTTTCCTATGTATCTATAGGGTACTCGAAAAATATTATTAAATACAGAAATAAGAAAAAAAACACATTGTTTCACACCTTATTGTTCTTTGCATATTAAGTTCTGTACAAAGATTAAAAACAACCATTATATTAACTCAGCATATGTTAACAATATAAATTAAAAAAAATAATAATAACAGCATAAAAAGTAAAAGAAATTTATTCAAATAAAATATTATAAAGATGTTAACCTATTAATATTATTATCAATAATCATTTTGAATTTAATAAATAATATTAAAAATTTCATTCACATTTTTTAAAAAGAGATTTAACGTTTATGTATTTTCAATACTTCAATATATATATAAATTCTCTTCAATGATAATTAATTGCTCTAAATTTTGTTCATACTTTATAATTTAATAAAACATTTTACAATGGTAATTTATTTCTTTAAGTAACACCTTCCTCGGAATTTTGAGTATTGCTCCTTTAAAAAATACAAACTTATTTCAAACACTGATCATAAGTATAGTTAAATTGAACTAAGATAGCAATAATGCACATAATTGCTTAAATTTTTCTTCATTTAAATTTAATTTACGTCATCTATATGTTAAAACATTCTATGATCAATAAAATACATACGGTATTTTTAAAGAATACATATATTAAGAGACCATGAACGAAACAAATTTAAAAATAAAATATATATATATTCTCTTTTCCCGGTAGTCATATATTGCAAATAGAAAGATATTTTGATTTCTTCTTTTCATCCTACCAATTACGGGAAAAGGACTGAACATTCTTTTAAGAGTTAATGATTCGGCATCAAACGACACTGTTGCCAACACGCAAAGCTAAACTTTGAATAGTTTAATTTCATTTCACTCTTCGCTGACTACAAGTGCAGCGTTATTATTGCAATGCTTCCTTTCAAACGATAGTATCAGAAGGATCATAAAAGTTGCCATTTTGCGTCTAGAAATTCGATTTGAAAATATTCGAAAGAATATCAAAAGAGTGGAAACAAAAAAACAAGAAACAGAAATTTACTGCAATAATTTTATTCACTGATGCGTTCCTTTAAATCATTAAGACCATTTTAGAAGAAAACATTAAGAAGTTGAGTAAAAATATTATACTACAGCCATTCGAACGAAAACCTTAAATTACATAACTTTCTAAGATTAAGTTTTATTTAAAAAAATTTGTAGAATAAATAAATTTCATTCTATTTTGTATACCCATTTATATTTCACATCACATTAAACATATTTAAAATTTTGCCAATTTTTTTGTTCTTTAACTTCAAGTTATTTTATTTTAAAGTATATTAATATGAAATTTACTTTTATGATAAACTGAGTAAAAAAGCTTTTACACAGCATTTATTACTATTAAGTCAAGGCATATGTAACTTCAGAATCTGTGACGTAGAATCTATGTTTCTATTTATTTGCAAAAGGTTTGACTTCATAAATAGATATAGGTTCAATTAGTATTTTGACAACTTTACAATAAATGTTTGATTAAACAGTTGTTCCTAATCCGTAAAATAATGAGTGAAAAATGCTTATTTATCATGACATTGTTGAAAATTTAAACAAAGCAATAATATTAGAGCAAAATGAGAAAAGTATAGTGCTATACATGTATATATAGAAAATTCAATAAATAATCAAGCAATAAGAAAGTGTTTTGCAAAATTCTGTTCTTGAAATATAATTTTAATAAATGAACTGGACTCTTGCGACTTTGGCACCCTTCTTAAAGACAGAAATAGTGGAGTAAACTCCATTTCATTCAGCAAGGAAGGTTAAATACATCACAATCAACCGTTTGCTGCCACCAGGTAAAATAAAATAGCAAAAATTTATAAGTTGAAGAAAGTGAGGGACAAATAAAAAATATCGTATATTCTTTAATCTCAAAAACATAAATTTCTTTTCAAGAAATACACAACCACATATAGAAAAGATAGCTAAAAAAAATCTTGAACTAGCACAATAAGTTTTATAACTATTTTAAAATAATCAGAAACAAAAGAGAAAAAAATAGGAAAAAAAGGATTTTAGCAAGCTTCAGAAATTAGATGGAGCTAAATTTAAGCTGTACTTAGGTATCCAGAAAATATTAAATAAAAAAAAAAATTCTTAATTAAGAAAGTTATGGATATTATATAAGATACATATTAAAAATTAAAAAATATATATTTTAAAAACAGATTGATTAATTTTTATTCATAAAATATTTTCTTACTTATTTTATTTTTGCAAATTTCCTAAGAAATATTAATTTTAATATTTGATTATGAAAGATTGCTTACATAATCATTTTATTAGGAAGAAATCAAGATAGAAATAGTAGTTTATGCAAAATCTTGGGAAGATTTACGATAAAAGCAAAAAATTGTTAAAAAAAAATTCATATAGATCAATACTGATGTAATAATTTAAAATATCAAAGTTTACAAAAATATATTTCAAGTTTTAAAATTTGAAAAATATAATATGCTTAACGATCCTATAATACAGATGTTGAAAAAATGATATTTCAGGTTTATCAATTATTGGCATTTTTCTTGCTCTGACCAATTCATATCTAAGCAAGCTTAAATTTTTTTATACATACTATACGTATCGATTCATTTACAAAGAATAAATAAAATTTATAATGTATAACTTTTTTATACAAAATTTACATAAAAATGCATCAATAATATTTCTAAGAAAAGGTTATTTTTAAATTAAATGGAAAAAAAAAACCAAATTACATCAAGAATTAAAACTTTTGATATTTAAAAAAGATTTTGCCTCGTTATACCAAGTATTGCTGGTTCTATATTATGCAATTAGAATTACGCGTAACATAATAAGGTAAAGATTCGCAATTTAGGATTCAGTTCCTACCTTAACCTACCTAAGCTTTCCGTTTTCTTTCCACCTGCAGCTCGAGATAGAAGAAATCTTGTTCGATTCCACAATAGGATTCCAGTCGTCCCGCGTAAGGTGCCAATAAATCGGAACTAAAAAGGTTCTCCCCAAAAGATTCCACCTACGACCACAAAGGCAAGAGGAGGCCAACAAGACCCGTTTATTGGGAGGAAAATTCATTTAATCCCGAGAGTGCGATTGGCTAGTGGTTTTCAGGAAAAGAAGGCAAAAAGGGGGTAGGAAAGGGGGACGATGATGACAAATATGACATACCTCCTTCTCCTACCCCCACTGGATATATGGGAAGTCACAACAAAAGCGACAACTACAACCTCTGAGTGTTCTGCAGGCCCCCCTTCATTTGTAGTGGAGAAATTGAGTATGTGAGGGGGGATGACTTGTAGTATTAGTAGAGAAGGGGTGATGAAAGGGCTTGTGAAGTATATCCAGTGGGTTGAGGAGTTAGCCCTCTAAAATACTCAACAATCCAATAACATCCAATATCCGGTTGCAAAATTTCCATTTTTTAAACATCATTAAAAATTTTTTTAAATAATAATTCAACAATAAATTATTGTTTTTGTATTTATTATTATTTTAATATTTTATTAAAATAATAAATTATTTTTGTACGGTAACTAGAAAGGGATGTGAATTAAATTGACAATATCTATAACACACTATATTATTATATTTAATCAGTTACAATGGGAATGTTTAGTATCACATGCTTAATAATTATATGCTCATTAAATATCCTCTTTATCTATTGTAATTTTCTACAATGAGGATAAGAAAAACTTCATGTAATTTACAAAAATTAAATATGACATTACCATATTCCTATTAGAGTGGATAAAAAGATCTTACCAAATTGCAAATTTACCTTAATAGTGTTATTCTTCTGTAACACAGATGTGAACTATATTTTAATATATATTCAATAGAACTTTTTGTATTTTACAAAAAATAAGGTCCTTTCATTTCCAACATCTTTAAATAAATAAAATAAATTTGTGTTTATAAAAATTAAATATAGAAATTATAACTTATAGATTAATCTTTCTTCTTATTATATATTTGTTTACTTAATTCTAACATCTCACATTAATATAATCATCTTTATCAATGAGATGTTAAAATTATATAATAATAATTTAAGTTAAAAAAAGAGTGTGTGGAAGAGAAATATTAATATAGTTTAATAACATATATCTTTTATTTTATTACATGAAACAGAAAAAATCAATAAAAATATTAATCATAATGATTAGTGCAAAAATATTAATTATTACAATTAATGAGAGATCTTTTTTGAAGTCGATCATTAGTGCAGGTTTAAGGGGGGATAAAATAGAAAAATTAATATTATTATACTATAGGCTATGTGTTACATGCTGATGTACTATTTCAAAGGCTTAATTTATAATATTTTGACATGGTACTAAGGTGTTTTTAAAAATAGAAAATAAAACCATTGTAAATAGAGAGCAATTAGTAATTATTTATTATTAGAGTAATGGTTATTTAAATAATTTAAAATAGGATTGAATTATAAAGAATCTGAAAAAAAAGAGGTTTGAAACTAAAGTCAAAAAATATTTTTGCTGAAACAAAATGAGGAGAATATATTCCGAGATACAGATTTAATTTGATTTCAGGTTGGTGCCAAATTTATGTAATAATTTTAAAAAATCACATATATTTATAATTGGCAATTTCCTAAATTAACAATATGTTAAAGCACTTCCGATATAATTAGTGCCTGCATTAAATTCTTTTCAATTTTTTACATCTAATATAAATTCTATCTGAAATACTATTTTTCCCGCTTTGCTGAAATGTTTTTATACTAATAACTGTCAATAAATAATATTAAATCACTACTGAAATAAAATGAAAAAGCGAATGAGCGACGGACGTTTGACAGCCTTATAAAATTCCAGAGTTCCCTTCTTTAATTATTTATCATGCTATTTGGAGATATTTGCAACTTATTTGGAGTCTAAAATTTCTTATCAAGATATGCTAAGTGAAATATCACCAATTTAAAAGCTTATCTATTATTTGTAACTAAATTTTGAATGTTTATCTTCTAAAAATTAACGAATGTAAATAAAATTATGTAATTTAAATAGAACATTATAGGCGCGTAAATAGTTCAACCAAAAATAAAGCCAAAGTGGTTATCATGGAATATTTAGAACATTTTAAAATAAAAGCAATCGTGAAATCACCAACACCTAGACAGAAGAAGGCGGTCCTGTATGCAAGGCAATGGTTACAAATATTTTAGAGAAATAAGCAAGGATGAAAGTCGTACAACTAAAAATTGGCGATGAATATACAGATTTTGGATAGTATTACAAATATCAAATATTTAGTAAATTATTAACCATCAACACTCTCTATTAACTTTCTGTTCTATTTGTAATAACTTCGATTGTATTTATCTGAAATTGGGGCTTAGTTACTAGTAATGCATTACACAAAGGAACAATTCACACTGATTTGATTTTTATAGATACTTCTAAGCTACATCTATTTCTTACAAAGTAAACTCTTATGGACATAATTTAGTAACAGAACTCTTACCATAAAAAATTACCTTATTGTGTTGCAACGGATGGATTCAGATTACATTACAGATAATCACCCCATGTTTGGAATGCCAAACGAAATAGAACGAACGGCAGATCGATCAGTAGAGGGTATTTGCCCAGAGAACACGTGACCATTGATCAAACACACGAATTACGCAATTATGGAAAGCTGTAGATTATCAGTGTTATTCCAAATGCTGGTGCAGTAGTGCAAAACAATCGGACTTAGCAGAGGACGATCTGCACAGTGAATTAAATTTTCACAAAAGTTTGGTGCTAATGAGTTCATTATTGATCATGTAGAATGAGTTGCGATTTAGAAAGATAACTTAAATGCAATTGCTTGCATGTCTCTAAAATTATTTGTTAACTAATGACTAACAGTATATATATATATATATTGTGTAAATAATAATAGTATAAATTACCCAATTTCCAGGTTAAAGCAATCATTTGTCAATAACTTTGTAATTCAATATCACTTTCGAACCAATAGTTCGGTATAGTATTCTAGGGTGCTTACTGGATTTATTTTACTAAATTCATTTGAAACAATTCTTCGATCATATCTTTTAGACTTATAAGACTACATATCTGTAGAATTACAGTTTATATAGTTATATTTGGCAATACATTTTTGCCCTGTAATATCACATCCAAATAAATAAGTCTGACGTTATTTTCCGACGAGATTTTTTTTTTTTTTATTATAGATAAATAATAAAACACTTCGTTCATACCAGACTTAATTCCGCCTATTCTAACCATGTCCAAACAGATTAAGTAGTTATCGCTTAGCAACAAATTTGTCACATGAAATTACTTCAGGATAAATAAATCTGATAAAGTTGCTCACAGAAATACTTATTTATTAAATTTATTTCATAAAATACTTAGTTTTTTTCTTTCATTACACTTATCTATAGTACGATTTCCAGTAGCTTGCATAGCTAACTTTTAACAGATTATCATATGAATTCACTTCGAAAAAAATAAATCGGACAAAAAGTTCAAAGGAATTTTTTTTTATTAAAACGCTTCTTAAAGCACTTAATTCTTTCGTAAAGTACTTAAACTAAGTACTTTATGAAGTACTTATTTCTTTTCTCCCAGATTTAACATCACTAGCGCTAGCACGCGTCCAGACAGATTTCGTAGCTAATGTATGATAAAATGTTTATTATGTGATACCACTTCCAAATAAATCAATCATACTTAGCGTTCAGTGCAGCTTTCTCTTTTCAGTTAGTTTATTTTATACAGAACTTAATTTAGAAATTACAATTAATTTTCTACAGAACTTATTTTCATGCATAACATTACATATCCCATAGCAAGTCTACTTACATAGTTAAATTAGCATATAAATACCGATTCAGAAATGATTTATCGCATATACGACTAATGTAGTTGTCATCTACCTTCACTTTAATTATTCTTTTTGTTCCATCTATTTCATCATTAACAAATTTTTGAAATGTTTAGTAATAACTAAAGAAGCCAAACGAGCAATCTTCGAAATAAATATTTAGTTTTACTACTTAGAGCTGAATTTGATATAAAGTTTTATAAAACGAGGGAATTGGAAAACCAGAATGAATAATTTACCATTAAGTATCTTTCATTTCTTATAAATTAAATTTTGGTTTGGTCCGCTTATCACTAAAATGACATTGTTTTTTGGACAAGAAACCTATTTCTATTGAGATTTACAGTTTAAGATAAATTCCAAGCAACTACAAATATTCATGCCGGAGGTTATATTCGAATTATGAACTCTCGAACTAAAGGCTAGGCTGCTAACCGCCAGTTCGGCATTCACAAAGAGTGGGGGGAGGGGGCTGAAGCAAACAAAACCGCACATTCATCCATCGAAAATAGGAAGGCAAACATCTACCGCATCTTATACAACAAGGGATGTGATGAAACTTCTAATGTTATCGAAATTTTTATTCCATTTTCATTTCTGTATAATGTCGCATTTTACAAAAATAACTTGAAAAAAGTAATCTTAACTGAAACAACTCTCTGCAAATTGGGTATAACTGTAGTAAATTTTTCCCACTCATACAATACATATTGCCGTCTCGAAGTATTTTACAAGCCTACAGAGTCGCATGTCGCAAGAGCAACAACCGGAAAATTTCTCAAAAACTCACCACGACAAATGTAACTGAGAAAAGAAGAAATACACCTATTTCCCGGTCTTGTGTTAGAATTACGTTCTTCATACCTCTCAGTTCGATTCAAGAACTATCAGCCAAAAAGAGATCGATATTATTTTTGTTTTCTCTATGAATCGGTTGTCGTGTGGGTGCTTTTATTTAATTATTTAAAAAAAAAAAGTACTGAACAGGATTTCGGATCTTACTTTTTGAATGATTCTAGTATATGAAATTTTTGTAAACTTAATGAACAGTTTTTAGCTTATAAGAAAATTTACTCAGTACACATTAATAATTTTTTTTCCATACTTTATTTAGTATTTTCGGGATTTTATTTTATAATTTTCATATTCTTTATCACTTTTTTATCTTCTGCTTAAATAAATTTTTGAAAGGTATTCGAGGAAGATATTCCAAACAAAATTATTATTAAAAACTAAATACCACAGTAAATTTGGCAAAATATTTATTCAATATTAGAGGCTCTTCAAAATTTTTTAGAGATATAATACACGATTAAAAATGTAGCTTAATAAAAAATCAAAATGATCTATATGCTCAACATATAAGATAAAAATTGCATGTATGATATTTAGAATGTCATATTCTACATCAGAAGGATTAATTTATTCCATAACACACTTTCATAACTCTAGTAGCATTATATTTTAAGATATTCAAAAATCTTATTTTGAAAATTAAATATAGTTTCTTTTCTAAACACAAGAGAAATATATTAAATATTAAATAATATGTGAGATTATAAAGGGAAAAATAATATATGTAATAAGGGAAAAAGAATACGTGCATATTAAATAATATGTGTAATGATAAAGGGTAAAATTTTTGTAAAACAAATTTATAATCAAAAATACTTTTATTAACATTTATAATAGACAATCAAATTTCTTTTCAAAACATATATCCAAATGAAAATAATAACAAATGAATCATATCTTTATACATACGTAAAAAATGCATATAATTTCCTCTAATGATGAAAGATCATATATAATAAACTCTAACTATATTTAAATATAAGGAAATACATACTATTTTTTCATGCTGTAGAAATGATATTAATTTGCATAAGAAAATAAAATTATTATCAAACAGGAAACTAGATAATATTACATAATGTGGATAAACATACATGCAAACAAAAGTAAAATTTGAAAATCCAATAACATTTTAAAATAGTCTATAGTATTCCTAATTATTTTCATGAAAAATAAATAAAAGCATAAACTTACATATTAGTATCGTACTTCTAATATTGATAGAACAATATGTCAACCTAAAATAAAATTTATAAATTTAATGTACATTTATGTACTTATATGAAAAAATATATAAAATATAAAATAGAAATATTTAATAACTTGCTATACATTTATTTATATAATATGATATTTTATAGCTTATATAAATAAATTAAAAAAATTTATTTAATATAGAATTTAGTCAAAACATTACTTTGACTATAATAAAATCCTTTTCAGGCATAAAACACTAATAAGATATGACATATTAATAACAATATTTACCAACATTACAAACAATTTCTCAAAACAAATCTAATGAAACTTCATGTGTGTATTTAGAAATAGCATAAGCATAAAATTTGCAAATAAATAAAATTTTTTATCGAATTCAAGAATATAATTACAACGATTAATGTAATACACCAAGTCTTATATATATAGTGAGCAATAAAAATAGAAATTAATTTTTTTAATTTTTACTTATATATATTCTTTTAAAAGCGTTGGAGAAAATAATATATATTATACTTGAATTTTAAAAGGACGAGGTTCTTCCTGTTATTTTATTGTTTTTAGACTTTTTGTATATATTTGAACTTATGGAGATTGTTTAGCTTTGCTGGACAATCTGGGATTAGTAACAACAACAACAACAAAGATACAGGATGAAATATAAACTGCTTATATTTTCAAAAATATTATGAAAACAGGCACAGACTGTATAAAGCCGTTGGGAGATATTCATAGGCATAAAGAGCAAATTAAATAAGTAACAAATCGCAGAAAAAGCCAAATTTTGTTTGGGAAATTCAATATCTTGAAATGATAGGAATAAAACGGCATGAAGCTTCAAAAAGAAATTCAATTGCTAGTTTGTTGTTGTTATTTCAAACCTCCAATTGATCTGCAAAGCTAGGCTAGATCCATGATGCCACCATTAATTCTAAAAAAATCTAAAACGAGTAACGGTCTTAGATACATATCTTCCCGAGAAAACCACAAACAATCCAAAATGTAGTCGGGAGAGGCCTCGTTAATATTGCACTTGGTGCAGATCGGGAAGACTTTTAGACCGTTAAAAAAGATAGCGGTCTGAGGTGGCCGGTGATCAACCTACTAATGGCTGTTTGGTTACTTCTACAACATTGAAGTGACAGAGATCCGGATACCGTCCCCTATAGTACTGTCAATTGTAGTAAATGATAAGAAATGCATATTTTAGAGCTGATATAAGTTGTTTAGAATATGATGACTTTAGATCCCCGTATCTTACTCAACATGATAATGCACCATAAACTTTCACAAGGGAACTGCATATAATTTTACATTTTTGTCTTTAACAATAATTTTATCGTCCCGTTTTTAATAATTATTAATCTTCATTTGAGTTTAGATAGTGGAAAAATAAACATTAAGCACCATTAATTGTTGTCTCATTAGGTTACTTGAATCAAATTTTAATTGTAATGATTGATTCATTTTAAATATAACTTGAATTTATAAGAGTAATTTACTTACATTAATTATTTTTTTCAATTTTACATAATTTTGATTATTTGTGTCCTTTTTATTGTTAAAAATAACATTAATAACGAAAATTATGAAAAATTGGAAAAAAGTGTTGAAAATTTAAATCTACTGCATTAGAGACACTGACTAACTTTTTACGTTAAAATAGACTGTAAGAAGAAATATAACAAAAATTACTTGTTTCTCAAAAAACTTTCTATGTTTAGTTGAATTTTTTTTTCTTAACGCGTTTTTTTTTTTTTTTTTTTTTTTTTTTAATCTGATGGACTATTATTGCCCCAGGCGTTTTTCCAACTATCCATATTTTGTGATTAGTGTGATTTTAGATTGTTACTTATTGCGTTACCTTTCGAACTTTCAATGACATTTTAGACTTATTTCCTAAAAGATGTAATTTTTTTTTTTTCCTTTTCATAATGGATTTTGATCTGTTTTGTTTCCTTTTTAAAAGTAGTGCACACAAATATCTCATTGTAGGTATCATATTATTTTAGCAATTACTTTAAAATTATAATTTCAAATTTTTAATACTTACGATTTATATGAACAACATTTAATTTTATTGCTAAAACAACCACTTTTATTTGAGCCAATTATCCAAGAATTCAGTGAGGGCCTTTCAGGAATTACAAATGAAATTTAACCCACTAGTTTACTTAAATATACTTCAAAGCACTATAAGTACTTTAGATTTTGGTATTCCCATATTATTAGGTTGGGGAATAAGTTCGCAGCGTTTTTACCAAGGACTTTTATTTAAACAAAAAACTATAATTACATCAATAAGTTAATCAATTATCCGTTGCTGTTTACAACCACTTCCCACCTATCGACCAATTTGTTGATGTTGTTCCGCCAAAAATCGCCTCATCTGGTGTCAAAGAAGTTGTTGAGCCAGTTTTTAAGGACCTCTTGGTGCACTGGAAAATGCTCGAAAAGAATGCCACAATCAACAAGGAAGTCCACATTGCTCAGCTACACCGTGTGAATGAAGCTAACCGACTGAAAAGACCTGATCGACATGGTCAAACCATACTCCTTCACGACAACACCAGGCCCCATGTTGCACATGTCGTCAAAGCCGCACTCCAAGAGCTTGAATGGGAGCTGCTTCAGCATCCGCCGTATATACCGGACCTTGCACCGACCGATTACCATCTCTTCCAGCTCCTTGTCATACCATATGAAGGGCATTACCTTCTATAACAAAAAGGTCCTTAAAAAAACTGGCCCAATGACTTCTTTGACATCAGACCAGGCGATTTTTGGTGGGACGTCATCAACAAATTGGTCGAGAGGTGGGAAGAGGTTGTAAATAGCAACGACGAATATATATTTGATTAACTTATTGATATAGTTATTGTTTTTTGTTTAAATAAAAGTCTTCAGTAAAAACGATAAGAACTTATTCTAATGAATACCATCAATCAGCTTTAAACTTGATGAGCATTACGAAATAAGATTTCATATTTTATCTATCAGGTACAATATAATTTCTGCAATTACTTTTTATGAATTAATTTAAATAATGTTTCGAAATCATTTTCTTTCACTCATTATTGTAAACATAAATTTACGAGTGGTTTCTAAGTATATATTTACGAAGGAATAATACATATTATTTATGTGTACTTCTTTCTTAAATCACATAATTTCCTTTCACGGAAAAATTGAAAAGTATTTAATTTTGTGTGTTTTGTATAGTAATATAAATCGTACTTCAGCTTTCTTTTATTTTTTAATAGAAATATACATTAATAATGTATATTTATAAGTACTTTACAGAAAAATATATTTAAGAAGAAAATATTCACAAATTTTATTTACAAATACTTCTTTAAAAATTAGATATTTCATTAACGAATAAAAATACTATTTTATATATTGAAATAATATCATTTCACTTACTATTTTAATAATATACTAAAATTTCTTATGGTATTTTTAATGAAATATTTATATGATTTTAAGTTTCTTATAAAAGGATACTCATAAATAGAATTTAATTATACTCACTTCCTCTCAAAAATCATATATTTTTTCTTATAGAAAAAAAGTATGATTTTGTTTTGTAATGTGGCTATATTTAATTTTAAAATTGTTTATTTTAGGATGTCTTTAATAAAGCTTTCATAAATTTATGAATGTTTTATTAAGCTAGAAGCTAAAGAGAGGATTCATAAATTTTGTTAAAAAAATAACATTAAAATAACTTCTATACAACAAAATATATTATAGAATAACACAGGATATCGAAAGGGATAACGCGTTGTTGATGAAAAAGGAATTATATATAGCTACTTCTTTAGAATACCACATAAATTCTATACACATCACATATTCTGAAATGAAGAAGAAAAAAAACTATTAAAATGAACCTTCACATAATTCATGGATCATTCAGTTCAGTAAACTTGACGTCAATAATCCTTTAGACCTATCAGTCAATCTCTATGGAAAGAGGACTGTGGAATGTCACATATACCAAAGGCAAGTAAATATGGTAATTACTATTACTAGGGGATTGTTAATATGGCGTTTAGCGAAGCCAAACAATTATGCCAATCTTAATTATATACATTGAGCTTTACGATATGGGCCTAATAATTTTAATGAAGAATTTAGTTCTGCCTCCAACTGTATCAGGAGAATTATTTTTTGTTGAATTAGTTTTCTTTCGACATACAAATAACTTGAATTCTTCTCATATGAATATAAACAATTTCAACCGAACGGATTTCATACAAGTGACGATGATTTAATTGCAGGAAACATCTAATATTTGGAATAACTTGGATATTCTTACATTCAAATTGAATATGGGATACACCTAGGAGTTTTCATTCCATATAGGCTGACTATAATGGAATCAATATCACCCGATAACATAAAATGTTCAGTGTATTAAGTGATTTGAACAGTCATTCTTAAATTCAGTAGAGCTCGTATGAAATGCTCTCAAAATCTAGAATTTATAAAACGTTATTGATGAAATACTCAATGAAGACAAGCGATTATTGTCAGTTGGTTAATACTCGAATGTAACAAATCCTTTTCTCAGGCTTACATTAACATGGAAATAGGCATATTCTTTACCAACAAGTATTTTACATTCATAACTCTGTAAATCTTTATTTCTACCATTTAACAAATATAGGGAATTATATTTTTGGACAAATAAATAAGAACAGACAAATTATACGGGTTCAAATTCAGGAATCAATTTTTGTATTTTATTTAAAATTCGTTTTTAAAAATTAGTGCAGTTTATTACACTAAGAATTATTTTTATTTAAGAGATGACTTAGCATTGTAACTACAGTTATTTATAATTTAAAATTATTTAGGAGATAAAAATACGTTAGTCGCATCAAAAATAATCTGTTGGTAAATAAAGAAGAGAAATACGGTGAATTATTGAATAATATAACAAAAATGCAATAAAGCTATTGCACTTACTCATCATCAGAATTTTTTATGTTTTATTCCGATTCACTAGAGCAAAATTATTTTCGAAACTTCCATTCCAAAATTCCATTTTAATGACAAAAGTTTGTCCTCTATATAGAATTAAGACAAAAATATAAAATGAATATTTTTCTTATCCATAACAATATAAATTAAAATAAATATTCGTTATTAGAAAGATATCGTTCTTCACGGTGCCGCCTCCATATCGACACAATGCGCTCACCACCCCCAGGAAAGGAAAAAAAAAAAAGTCTGCAATAGCACCACTAAAGCTCATTGACATAAAGTTTAAAGAAAATTTCTTCGTGGAAAGAAGCCGAGATTCTTAGGATAGCAAATCCTTATCCCCCATTCCTTATTCGTCTGAAGGGGTGCGAGAGGGGTCGTCTCGATCACGCGATTATCCGCTATAGTGATCGTTCTCGCGAAAGAAGTCGATATGCACACATGGAGGGGTGACTTCGACGCATGTAAATTTTCCGGCATTGAAAATTCGAAACAAAATTTTAAAAAAATCGTCTGCTTTGAAAAAAAAAAAAAAAAAAAAAAAAAAAAAAAAAAAAAAAAGAAAAAAAGAAAAGAGTTGGCAGGAAAAAAAAAAAAAAAAAAAAAAAAAAAAAAATATAAGGGACGACTTAGCATGCATAACGCAGTTGCCACCTGACTGGAAGTAAAAAAAAAACAGTGAGACGACTTCCTCTCCGGTGACATCGTTCCCGTTAAAAGCTCAAACACAGAAAGCTTTGGGTTCGGGGGATTTTGTGGATATACGGAGGAGGTGCACACACACACACATTAGAAAAAAAAAAAAAAAAAAAACAGATATGCATGAGATGGAAGAACAGGAGTGATGGTCCTACCTTTCCACACCCTCTCTTTATATCATCCTCCCTTTTCCAGACATCACTTTTCCTATCGTTCAAGTGAAAACGAGACCAAGCGCATCATTGTTTAGCTTTAAAATCACAACTTTGTTTAGAAGAGAATTTGTTTCTGAGAAAAGTCAATCCCTTCATTCCTTACGAAGTTCACGCTGAATTACATAATGTGATATTATATAAAGATAAAAATGAAATGACACATTTTTTTTTATACAATAAAGAAGAAAAATTAATATTTTCTTAATAGAAATAAAATTTTTATTTATTTATTAAAAATTATAAATAAAGAAAAGGATAAATATCTTTCTGCATTATTTTAACAAAATGGGATTAACAGCTATATTCTCCTATATGCAATTTTTATAAATTAATTTCACTATATTTCTTACAACGTTCACTATTTTCCCTGTTTTCCCGAACGGATTATTGTTTTGACCTTACGTTTAGCAGCTCATGGATTCGATTCTGGTTCACGTGAAAAATATAATTACAAAGTGATAATTCGATTGTAAAATGGGTTTCTTGTCGTCTTTTAACATTCATATTAATGAAAGTATTTTTTATTTAAAAAAAATATATATTTATTAATATTACGTCACATAATCTATAATTGATAGTAAAGATAAAATATCATGAAATATCTGGAAAGAAACCGAAAACAAAGATAACTATTTAGTGTCTAGCAACTTGTACTCCCTTAGCTGGCAGCAAATAAACGGAGCAACACGTTTAATTAAAGACACAAGTAACGTTCAGATTGTCTTTTGAGGGATTGATTGCTCTATCTCCTATTTATCATTTACCACATTTCTTCATCGGAAACGAAATTCAGTTTCATCCCAGGTGCGATATTTGGCGGTTAGTATGATAGCTTTTTTTGATTGAGATTTGATTTTCACAGTTGATGAATTGGTTAATTTAGATGGAGGTGTGAAAGGAAGAAACAATTCTCTCTGTCTGAATACTAAATTTGTAAATAGGCTTTTCCTAATATTTTCCAGATTTTTATGTAATACACGGTAGCATTATATTTTCATTGCATCCAAGTAGAAGTACAAAAAACAAACTCGTATTTTTAAATCACGATGAATATTTAATGATATATTTCACGAATATTTACTATTTCACAGTCCAGATTTGATTGAATCTAGAATCGAATTTCTCAGGATATGGGGTTGAAGACTGTTTCAACATATTACAAGGGTTATTATTAAAACTATAAATAATTTTTTATTTAAACAGAACTCAATAAACAGAATTAACCTAATCAAATTAACTTTCAAAAGTTTAATTTTTCTTACCTCTAGTGGAAAACTGGTGTATAGATTAGAACTTTTATTTTAACCGCGAAGCTCGCTATAAATAGTCGCAAATAAGTGTCTACATCGGAGAAAAGAAATATACAAAGGATATCACCAACTCAGGCATCAACCTCGTCGAATTTGAGGAGTGTTAACCAATTGGGTGCAGACAATAATGGTCTTTCTTTTAACTATATCTGATCAAGTCGCTTTACTTTACTTATGGCGTAAATACAAGTAAAACTAGAGAAACAATATAACAAAATTTTGCGAAATATTCATTTAAATAATAATAAAATTCAAATCTATGACGAATATTTGTTATAGAAAATGATTTCATTTTAGAAGGTCACTCAAAATTGGAAGAATTCCAAAGCTTTAACACGAGTGCGATTTTTATTTTATATATTTCTTTTAAATAGCTCTGCACATTTGCATTTTTATGACTTGATATCTCTCACACGCTTTTAAAGAAAAAAAATCTTTATTCCATTAATTTAAATAGTGTAGTTAAAAAAAAAAAAAAAAAAAAAAAAAAAAACGAAAATTAAATGATCTTTTTTCCAAAGCATTTTCGAATAGAAAATTTAAAAAAAAATATTTTTGTATAAATATTCATCAAAATTTTCCCTTTTCAAGAGATTTCAATTAAAGTGAGTTTTGTGATAAATTAAGTAAACTTTAATATTGGACATGGAATTTTGTAATAGCTCAATTCATAAAAAATGCATTAAATAAATTTAATTCATTGTATTAAATTTATTTATATAAAATATAAAAAAATTGTCTATTTATATTTAAATTAAATTGGTAAGTTTGATTTTGTGTATGCATGACAAAAAAGTAGAATGAGTTATACTTTAATGAAATATCTCGGATATTTATCATTTGATATATGTAAATGTTTTACTATTCAAATATTTTTCAGTGCAAATATATGACAGGAAAAAATGTAATATTTTTTATGAAGAACAATTTATATGATACATCGTTTAGTGTATTTAAATACTTAATCGCGCTTCAATTGAATAAATAGTTTTCAGGTTCAACAGATATTAAAATGTTTTGTTTATTTTATGGGAGTGTGAAGCATAATTCATAATATAAAAATAATGTTTTTAATAAAATAAAGGTAGATATAGAGAAAAATATTATATTTATTGATCAGCGTATTTAATTTTTTAATTACTAAATTGAAAAAGGTAACTATTTCCAGTGGAAACATTTAGCAAACTAAATATGTTAAGTGTTTAATGAAATGATTAGTTTGAAATATGCTTAAAATAATCTAAAAATAGAAAATGTAATATTACATGTTTGTTTCCTGATTTATTTTGTTTTTTTAGTTAGATATCAAAAGAAAAGTTTTATTAACAGAAATGTTTAGTGATTTTAAGAATTATTTATTAAGGGCACTCACTAATTAACTTTTCTTGAACAGATTCACACTCGAGTATATACGAGGGTCACTCTGAAATTTTTGAGATACAACTAGGTTTGTTAAAGTTATACTTAAAAAAGTTTAGGTGTGTTCAAAGTAGTCTCCTCCAGCATCAATGCACTTTTGTAGACGAATTTTCCACAGATTAAATGCCTCAAGCCATTCATTTCTTGGAATAGATGAAAAAATGCTTTTATAGCCACATCAATCTCTTTTTCTGAATGAAAACGACGTCCACGTAAGTTCTTTTTTAGATTAAAGAATAACAAAAAGTCGCATATTGCTAGATCAGGTGAATACGGCGGATGTTCGATCACTTTAATTTGTTTTTGTTTAAGAAACTCAACTGTTAATCCGGCTGTATGTGAAGATCCATTGACATTGTGAAGCATGTATCCCCTAACATTCAGTTCTTGTAGAATTTCTGGAAGACATTTAGTTGTATACCAGTTTGATGTTACTGTCTTCTGTCCTTCCAACTTGATGGTTTGACCAACCCCATATACTTCTGAAGAAAACGGCATACATCACTTTTCTCAGTGCGCGTTGTTTTTTCACCTTTGTCGGGGTGGGATCACCTACAAAGACCCATACTTAGCTTTCTTGACGTGTTGGAACGTCAAAAAACGGTATGTATGTTTCATCGTCTGTTACAATTTTACAAAGGATGCGGTGTCCACCATCATTTAGCAATTTAAGAGTTTCTTTACTGATCCTGACACGCTCCTCTTTTTGGTGATCAGTTAGATTACGGGGAACCCAACGGCAAACTACTTTTCTCCTATGTAATTCTTCATGAATGATATTGTGCATGACTGTGGATCCAATGTTAAGTTCCTTCTGTATCATTTGGTAGGTACAGCGATTATCATCCATTAACGTTTTTCGTATGGCAGACACATTATCCGGGATTACTGCCGACGGCGGCCCTCCTGTGTGTTCTCATCTTGAAGAAAATTGCGACCTCTTTTAAATTCTCTAAACCATCTGAATACAGTAGCATGAGCTGGAGATTCACACCAAATGCTAACTGCAACCGTTGAATGCATTCTTCTTGATTTTAATTCTGCATTAAAATGGAAAAAATCATAGCGCGAAAATGTTCTCGCGTCATCTCCTTTTCTCTTCTGTTTAAAATTTATTGTACGCTAAACAAGTTGAAGTAAGTCAGTAAAAAACAGTCTTCTGTGTTAAAATACTTTGTATTTTAAAATTAAATCGTTATTTTTATTTTGTAAATTCTCGTCTGAGCGTATCTCAAAAATTTCTGAGTGACCCTCGTATATATATATGCTTTATTTTCTCCTTCCCTTTATCTTCCGATAACCATAGAAAACACATTTTTGGTTTTTGCAAAGCCAAATAGATTTCTAACATGTATAGCCATTTCTAGATTTAAGAGAATAAATAATTTGCAATTTTTAAATTTTTAAAAATTATTTTTTATAAGAGATATCAAGAGAGGTAATTCATATCAGTTTGAAGTTATATGTTTATTTTGTGAAACATTGTTTTTAAAAGGCACTCACATGAGTTTTAAAATTACATAAAGTAACTATTAAATAATATGTTAACTATTTCTCTCGCTCTTTTGTAAACAGACAGTTGGAAATAATGTCGTTTGAAGTGAATAAATATTTTACAGTTTGTATTTTAGGCAACATTATTCTATTTATGTTGTCTGCTCTAATATAATTAAATAATAAAAAGTTACACTTCCTCAACCATTAAGTTCAATAAACATACTAAATAACAAGATTATGAAAGATGTTTCGATTTATATACAAATCATATTAAGCCTAATAAGCCTTTTTAATTTATGCAGCTATTTTTAACATCAAACAGAATCAGCAATAATATTGCTTTAATCTAAGAATTTGGGAAAGTAGTTAACTTTCATATATACTTCAAATTATATATATAAAAAAACATTTTCTTACTAGCTTTGTTTTACTTTTGTTTTAAACACTAATCAAAATGGAACTATCGATACAATCAGAAATATCTAATAAAACTTGTTGATAAAATTTACAGAAGCTTAAAGATATCTTAGGAAATAAATATTTCGCTACCAAATCATGTTAAAAAGTAATAAATACTATTTGATCACATAAACAATCCCTTCCTCGGAAAAATATTAAAAATAACATTTCAAAATTATCTGAAGAAGGATTTTCTGATACTTTTCAGAGGGATACAAAGGGGGGGATAGGAAAAGTAATACAAAATTTTCCTGGTGCCCCCCCCCCACAATAAAGAAGTGGAAGCAAAAGTATTAAAGAATAAATGGCACGAAAATGAAATAAATACGAGGAGAGAGAAAAAGAGAGAGAGAGTTAAACACATATAAAGAAATATACATTTCCTTCGGTAAAGGAAAAGGTCGGAGGGAAACATTTTCACACGAGCTAGGGAATTATTACTTTCTTTAGGAAGAAAAATGATAAAAAAGGAGGAAAAATGTTTTTACTCGACTTTTGATGGATGACCCATCGTCGAGACTTTTATATTATCTCTCTCTCTCTCTCTTTTTTCTTTAATAAATATATATTTGCAGAAAGAATTTAAAACTCGGAATTTTTAAGGGTATTTGTGGTTATATGTGTGACATTTAAGAAAGAGCGACTGAATTTCTTATTCAGTTGTTGTGCTCAATTGTAGATCCTCTCTCGTCGCAGAAAACAACACCAACAAAAGAGAAAATTTCAACAATGGTAGTTTTGGGCAACTGTGGAATGAAAAATTATAAGTGTTTGGTGCTATGATGTATCTTTTTTTTTCTCTCCCTCACCACCCTATTCAGTAAATATGCTGGGGAAGAAATATTGACTAAACTTGATACTTCATTACTGACCTTTACATAAAAAGAGAGTTAACTTTAAAATGGAAAAAAAAATGTAATAATCCTTTCTTATCTCAAATGTAATACCAAAGATAGAAAATAGGACTTTGAAATAAAGTTTTTTGTTCCGATTTGCGACATGATTGCTATAATTACTTTAATGACCACTAATGTAGTTTAATATGAAGTTAAAAATTGATGATTTTTAAAGTTTTTAGTTATACTGTTGCTTTATAAATATTGTGAGTACACACTGCAAGCAGTTAAAATATTAAATTTTGTCTTAAAGAAATATTTTTGCGATGTTTAAAAACTGGAACTAAATAGTTTTAGAATCTGGTGTATTTTAGATCCTGGCGATAGACATTTATTTTAATATCATCGAAAAATTTATATAATATTACAAATATTTTCCGTAATAATTTTTTTTTAAATAAAATTTCTGATAATACATTAAGAGTTTTGTAAGGAAGAAGTTTTTTTTTAATATTTGGTATAAACTCAGAGCCTACTTTTATCTACTTCAGTAAAAAACCGTGCTAACACCAAACATTAAATATCCATTATTTGTTAGAAATTACTCCTAAAAATCAAAACGTAATTAGATAAATTAATTACATTAATGCAAAGTTAAAAATGAAGAAATTGCAAGATAAGATCTATTTTGAAATAGAAATCAATACAAATTCATAGTTGTGAAAACATTTTGAATAACACATACTGGATACTGACAACAAGATTACAACGAAGCAATTTCTCTCACTTAACTGTCAAATTTAAAATTCACTGAATAAAAATTGAACTAGAATGTGGTGAATTTACTTTAAAAAATGAATGTGGTGAAATTATTTTAAAAAATGAATGTGGTTAAATTACTTTAAAAATGAATGCGGTGAAATTAAATTTTAAGTTCTTACTGTGACCAAGACCTCACTAGGAACTCAAAATTTGCAATTAATTTATTTCTTATTTCAGGTACATCACGAAATTAGAAAATCAAAAGAGGTCAAAAGCAAGAAAACTGTATTCGGATTTTCGGTTAAGAATGTGTCTAAAGCAGTGACCAAAATATAAATTCCTAACGTGAACACAAGTTAATAACTAAACGACTAGAAGTTTGGATTTCACACGGTCAAAAATTTTACACCAAGTTAACAAAATCGTCTTGATTGATTCAACATAAAATAAAATTTTTGACGATGAAATTTACATTATTTTACAGAAAAAAAACGTCATTTAAATTAACTAATGTAAAAATTAAAATCTTTGCTTGACAATTGGAAAGAGACAATAAAGATTATAGACTAGTGCAGATGATAACCTCTGCACACACACGCACATATATGTATATATTAAAGTTTCTATACAAAAAAAGTTAAGTTTAAAAATAATTTTCTCGGGGGATTTACAAAAATACATTAAAAAACAGATTAAGGAAAGAGTGCAAACGATTTCATAGTTTTATTTTTTGCATGATTTTAAGAAAAGAGAAGATTTTCTAAATTGTTCAAAGTACATAGTTTCTGACATGCAATGGCCCTCCTTTTCCGGTGTTTACCAGATATAAATCTATTCCTTCCTTTTTCAAACAGCGTAATTCATTTTTTCCCCATTCTTTTTCGGAAAGAAAATAAAATAAATCTGTCATCCTAAGTAGAAAGCTTTCTTTGGAAGTTTGCTACTCAAAATCAAAGTCTGACAGTTCGCTGAGGTGGCCACAAGGAAAAAAGTTCTTTTTTTAGCCCAAGCGGTGACAGTGGACACTTCCAATACATGTTCTCCTTCCAATTTTAAAGGTTTGTCCTTATATTTTTAAAGAAATTCTTTTTTCCCCGTAATCCTCGATTTAGTATTTCTGTAGAACTTTTCACTTGTGACGGATAAAAAAATAAATGTTTTATTATTTTTAAATTAAAACAAACATAGGGGCAAAACAATAAATAGTTAGTAATTTTAAAATTAATTATGCTTTGAATGTTGTGCATATTTTTATTCTTTTCTCAAACACAATATGTAAGAAAACCAAACTAACCAATTTGCATGGATTTGTTTGGTTAAATGCGCAATTATAATTTAATAATTAAAGAATATCTTTGATTAAGACTTAATAATTAAAACATATCTTGGGATTGGTTTTAAATACATTACTCCAATTATCATGAATAGATGATTTTCATTTTCTATACCTTTTGTTTCTCAGTTAATATATAGTTTATAATGATGTATATTTTTTCTACCCATAGACAAAAATTATTTTCTTATAAATTTTTTTTATGTCATTTACACTCAGTTTAACATTATATATTTTAACAACAACATTTTAGGGAATAGTTTAAGAAAGATCAAAATCATGTTTGTGATTTTAGAGTTTTATTCATAAACAGAACATGGTGTTTAAGTAATTTATATCATTTTACTAGAACTGTATCATTTCAGAATGATAAAAGTAATCTTAGAGATGCGATGGAATGTGCTTGCTTCAATAATTTTTGGCTGATAAAATGTTTATTTATTATATGAATTCTATTTAAAAAAAAAAGTTTTTAAGACTTAACAAATTTATATCTTCTTCGATGCGCTTAGAGATCATTAAAACTTCTATCAATAATAAAATGCAAATATGTTGAGTAAAGTGCTAATATCATACATTTAACGTTCGAATTCCGTTAATTAGAAAGAAATGAGGATCTTTGAAATAAGTAAATACATTTAAGGAGGTAAATGACTGCATAATACAAATTCAATTCTATTTACTTCATTTCATTTAGTTTTTGAAAATAATTAAAGTTACATGCAATAAATAAATTGAAAGGCAAGGTTTTTAGCGAGCGCAATTCCTTGGTACAACGAATCAGCTCACGGTCACAGTTAACCAGAGAGAGAGAGAGATCTTCCTGCCATTATTTACTTCTTGCCCAACTCCTTTTGCCCGGAATATTTATACCTCAGGGGAGCATTTATCCGTCTCTCTCCCAGTTTAATAGCCAAATTCCTGCGGAGCCGGAGTTCCTGGATCCGGGGATCGATAATTCCTATTGGGCCCTTTATTTATCACTCTCCCCAACTGAGGCGCGAGCTGCTCGGTGGGGGGCCCCCGGAGTGTGTGGCAGGAGATCGTAAAACCCTCTAACTTTATGTGTAAGGTCCTCACTGCATCTGTGTGATGATTTTTAAATCCCACATTCCAAAACAGCGCCCTTTTATATAAGGTGCCGAATTATTTTTTTCTCCTTCGCCTCGATATATCGCCGATATCGCTTCTCACCCAGTAATAGAAGTTTATTTGTACTGTGGAAGAAATAAGATCAATTATTCAAATTCCCTTTACGACTCGTGGAATAGGGACAAGGGAGACATGAGAGGAAAATTATGAATATTGAATTATGAATGTTGATTATTTTTTTTTAGTAGTTTAGGTTATACAAGAACACATCCGAGAGTTCAGGAGCTAAAGTTATGGAGGTTATGAATTATAGTCATATCGAATTCTAATAAATTTCATTTTCCTATACACTATGCATTTTATTTTAACAATTATTTTATAAAAGAATTTTTAACTTTAAAAAGTTTTAATGTACTTAAGTTAAATTTTCAAATGAATATTAAAAACCTCTTTATAAAAACAAAATCATAAACAAATATAGGCGTGTATATTAACATTAACACCGTTCTCTGTAAGAGATTTAAACTTTTCTCTAAATTTTTTAATCAATCTACTCAGTTGTTAGTAATATTGTATTATCCTGTATAATGATTATATGTTTGGTCTTTGGGTCAGCATCTCATCAGTTCAATTCTCACCTTAGACGGAGTATTTGAACTGGAAGTTCTGAGAGAATTAGTCCCATGCCATAGGTACCCTGTTTATAGGGTAGGCAACCATTCACATCCCATTCATACAAAGGCAGGATATACAGAGAAAAATACATTCATGCCAGAACTGGGATGCGGATAGTGATAACTTTCTTGAATGAAATGTTATTTGCGAAAATTACACGAGAAATTAAAGTTTTATGTGCGCATATTTTGCTACGAAGAGTTGCCTATACAATATTTATAAATGAGATGCTACCTATAGACGCAGGATAAGCAAATAAAGCGTTATATACTGTTACTTTATCGAGGAAAACATCTGCCGATAGTGACTATTCATGCATAAAATGTAATCTGTACATATTGTACAGAAGAATAATGCTTTATTTATAAGGATACTCTTAACCAAGGAAGCAAACATTCGCAAGAAATAAACTGTACTTGCGGGTAATTAATGCCTAATTCCATAGCACTGTAAATGGTTTTTTATTTGCAAGTATCAAGCAGCTTTTTATTCCAGGCTATGATACCGAAAATAACTTTTATTGGCAGGTTACCAGGAAATTGGATTTTAATCGAAAGTACAAAATGTGCAGATAACTTTTACTCACATATACACAGTGGCTTGACATTTCAATTTAAATCTAAATTTTATTTCGAATATTTCATGAATGTATTGATACAGTTGTGAAAATAATGTTATGAGAGATATTTATTTTCCATTTTTCTGAATTTTTAACATAATACAGATCAATTGGAAACTTTTAAAATGAAGCTGTCCTTGCTATTTTTATGCTGCGAATTTAATTCGCTATAATTTAACATTTTTATTAGATATGAATTTCACGACATCCCTAAAAAATACATCGCAGTGTTTTTAAATATTTCTCTTTTTTTTTTTGCGTATTTCTTAAAAGTAGAGAAAATTTAAATAAAGGTTACGATAAATCGGTCACAACACTAACGGGATTGAGATATTTTTTCGCGATACGCTTCCCTCCAATTTCAACGCGAGAATCTGCCACCCCCAAATCAAGCATCCTCATGCCCATGGCTGTC
The DNA here is from genome assembly GCA_030067965.1 of Latrodectus elegans. NCBI lineage: Eukaryota > Metazoa > Arthropoda > Arachnida > Araneae > Theridiidae > Latrodectus > Latrodectus elegans. Next base: position 49,438,860 of record CM057816.1, on the reverse strand, counting down.
AGAATGAAAGCTAAGCGTTTTCCGATAGAATGCGTGATTTCAAATGAAATGTTAATCTTCCCTTAAGCGTGGCCTCTCCTTCCGATACAATGTTGCGCCATTTTTCATTCGGTGGAGTTCGCTGAACCCGTACAAGGATTTCGAAGCATTTTTGTGTGGACGAAGATTCCTTCTACCCTCTTCTGGTGCGCTAATTATTTCGACCCGTGCCAGCAGCGGTGAGAGTTATTTCGAAAACGCTTCCATTTCTAAAGGTTAATTAGCGAAACTCTCATCAAATAATGGAGTTTCTCTTTCCTTAGCCATTATTCTCGGAGTATAGAATAAGACGAATCTTTGTGCCATCGTTTGCTTTCTAAAGTACATTAACATTATTAGGACAAGTAAATACCCTTACATTGACGGAACACTTTGTCCCTTTCAAGGCATTGAGAAACCTATCTTTCAAAGGAAGAAAGACTACACTAAGCTTGCTGAAATAAGTGTCTGTAAATAGATTAGAAACAATCTACAAGAGATATTTCATTTAAATATATGCAATATTTTTTGTCTTGAATCATGGGATAAGGCTTTTTGTGATCCAGCAGTAAGAGTGACTTCATCAGAAAAGATCCTTGGTTTAATCCTATCCTTTCCTGTATAAAAAACGAGGTACGATTGTAATCAACAGACATATTGATATTTTCTACACAACTACTCAAAAACATATGAAGCTCTAAATCACAGAAGAAATTAAATTAATATGGCTCAACAGTAATCTGTTTGAAAGACTGAACAAGTTTTGAGAGACAACCAATGTACCAGACCCAATTCTAGATATACATGAATAATCGGTGGTATGTGATTATGCGTTTTGTATGCACACACGTCAAATGGGTGTAGAGGAGTTTCCTAGATTTCTTCTCTTATGAAATATGAATATACTTCAATACTTACTAGAAATTCTTTCGGAAACCATACAATAGACGTTCAAAGAACTTTATAATAGCTTTCAATTATAAATTTATCCAGATTGTGATGTTAAATCATTGAACAGAATGACAATTATGATTATTTTGAAGACACAGATCTTGAATCTTTCTTTCCTCACAATTGCTAAATAATCTCCAATATAGTCTGGAGAAAACTTCATTTAAATATTTATAAACTTATTTTCGTAAGAAGACTTATTTGTAAAAAAAAAAGGCGATGAAATAATCATTATAAAAATAAAGTTTAATATTGATCTAATATCACGGTAATTTCCACATTAATGTCACGCAAAGACAACTGGAGACAAAACAATCTGAAGAGTCATTCTACAACACCAAAAGGGGAAAAATATTTAGAGTATGAGTCACTCAAATACTTATTACATGCATGATTGTACTTATCAGTTTCTGTTCACAATTTTAAACTTTATTGAAGTTCAGGACCTAAAGTATTAGTCGGGTATATTTATAGTTATAAGATTTTTTATATACATTAATATAATACACTATATACAAGCAACAAAAATTAAGTATTTTTAATTTCTAATCTACTAGTAAATTAAAATATAGTGCAATGTAGACAATTTCTATTACAACACAATTTTATAATTTAAGAATATAGAAAAATATTAAATAATGACTTATAAACCATTAGTGATTGTGATATTTCATAAAGAGTAAATTTTTAAACTTTGAATACAAGTTAGATACAGATCAAAAATACAAATTAATGATTGAGGGTAAATTCAAATCAATTCTTTTCAAAGATAGTGTTAGTTAACTATGGATATGGATTCAATCTTTTTTTTATTATTTTTATTAAAATATGATATAGTATATGTATTGTATTTTACAATAATGAGAGTTGTGTATTCATGCAACACAACAAGTGTATTGAAGTAAAACCAAAGTATTGTGATAAAATTTCAAAAAGTCAATAAATTGCAAAATTAGCATTTTCTTTTTTTATTTTCTGCATCGACAAAGAAATGAATTTGTCATCGCTTACTTTTTGTCACTTATCTCGATATGATGTATGCATTGGTCATCAACCATTGCTTTATTTCAAACTAAGGTTCGAAATAAACACGTCGTTAATAGAGCGGAAACAATCAAATCTGCCTATTATTTTGGAAGAATTTTTAAATAAAAATTCAGTTCGCAGCTTGTATACTTAATGTCGAAACCAAATCTATTTTCAACAGAGCAAATGACGTAGGAAAATCTCAAATTTATTGTGGGTGTGTTTCAGTTACAAAATTCAGCTTGAATATAGAAATCATTTTTAAAGCTTCTCTGCATGATTGTGTAAAATAAGTGTAGGACATAATCCCATTTTTACCTGCGTAGAGACGAATATATATTTTTAGGAGTTTAAAATAAACTATGAAATTATACGGAAAACGGACACTTAGAGAGTTCTTTTACGTGTCTTTAACAAAGAAGTTAGTTTAAAAATATCATCATCGTGTGACGTAGTACTACAAAAATGGAAACAATGACGTGAGTTTAACACCTGCTGCTATTTCCAGCAATTGCAGTATTAAGTATTTTTGCATAAAAATAACCATGAAAGGAAATAATTACTTTTCCTCTTTGCTCTTTTAAACTTTAATGATTTTCTTACATCCAAAATACGTACATTGTTAAACAAATAGATTAAAGGAAAATGCATGTGTCTAGTTACAGAAACAAATGGGTTGTTTCATCATAATTTCTGCTAATAGGTCAAGTTATCGTAACTATATTTAAATATACTTCTTATGTTTCAAAGGAATTTTATTTTTTAGAAAACTATTGATTTGTAAAATAATATATTTTCTTTGATTGCTTAAAATTATCCAAATATTGCTAGAATTTCGATTTCTATTAAAAATCAAGATACTTTAGTAAGTGTCCAATAAAGCACAATATTTATACAAATTTAATAACAAAATGTTCTGAATTAAGAATTCATAAGAAGCAATTTAAAATTTTTGACAAATTAGATAAACGCTAGTTTCTCAAAAAATTCATATTTAATTAAAAAAAAAAAAAAAAAGAGTCGTTAAAATGCACAATCGTCAATGAATAATTACAGTTAAAACATTGGCAACAGTTTATATTTTATTTACACAAAAACAGTCCAAAATACATAAACATTTGTTCTAAAATCATTTCTACGGACAATGCCGTGAAAATTCGTAAGTTTGATGAAAACTGATTTAGATGTCGCTCTTTTATCACTTTTTGCGTACTAGACATTAGATTTAAATTGCAAATTTTGATCCAAGTATAAGAAAATGGGCTGTAGGATGAGAATAGACACTTATACAGTTCAAACTCTCGTTAGTTCGATATTCAATTACAAACAGAGATAAAAATGTCGTACACATTTTTAAAAGCCATTAAAGATGATAATCAAATTCCTGTAAATGTTACGAAATGTTATTTTTATATGGTCCTTTATATCCAGAAAAAGTTTTTTCATATACTATAATAAGCAACGGAAAAATACATTGTTGTACGACTTTTAAAATTTTTTCCTGGTTGCAATGATTACAAAACAAATCGACAAGTTCCTTCTTTTTATTCGTAATAAAAAAAAGTAAACAGACCTATACATTAAAGACAGTTAATAATAATCAAAACATTGTGCGCGTGAAACAAATATATGAATAATATAAACTGAATTGATCATAAATATTACCAAATTACATAAAAGAAAAGCAGCAAAATGCAAGAACTATCATGATTCTTTAAAAAACTATCAACATTTAAAAATGAAATATAAATTATTTATGAATTTATATGAAAGTAATTTACTTTATTCTTACTAATGCAATCACTTCAAAAATTGATTTTGAGCTTAAAAATGCATTTTCCTTCAAAATTTATTTATAGATTGAGAAAAAGATTGTTTGACAACAGAATAAAAACATGAAAATTAGGAAAAGATAGTTCATCTTTCATCTATACTTTTTACTTCAATTATGTGTAACTAATATACATTTCTGCTTTTGTTTTGAAAAATGAAGTTGAACGTTCATAGGTTTAATTTTAAAGAAAAAGAAAATTCAGACAAATGGCATTATACAAAAATTTAGATATTTAAAAAACATTATTTCGAAGAAATTGAAATAATGCAATCAATATTGTTTAGGTCTACACGACTTGATATTGAGTTGATGTCAGTCATTTATCGAGAGAGCCAACAGGAATAGCTGTAAGGCTATTTCTCCTGTTTTGCTTTCTGTAGATTTAAATTGTTTTACATGAAACATATTAAAAACAAAAATCAGAAAGCACTCTCATTATTTTTCTAAGAGCGTTTGCAGAAGAAATACACATTCAATTTTATTTACATAACAACTACAAGTTGAAATTTTTAAACTTTCGATTCGGAAGATTGTTTTTATTTAACTATGTCAAATCTTATGCAATTTATGAGTAATATAAGAAATGTCTATTTTTACATGTAAATGACAGCTAAAATTAGAAATCGTAGAAATTTCAGCTTTTATGGATTTTTAGCGTATTAGAATATTTAAATTCCGTATGAAAGCTAAATGGATAGCGATCTGGCTTTCAACTCAGCCGACCATGCGTTCAATTCTCACTTTAGTGGTAAAGTTAATGTTTGTAAATACACTTTAAATAAAAAATTTCGAGTGTAAAGATGTTTTTTATATGAAGAATATCTGCGTAAAGTTATGTATTATACATTAAATCTTTCACTGAGAACGAAAGAATTTTTATAACAATAAACTTTTACATTTTTATATCAAGTAATTACAGTTAAGATAATATGAATAACAAAACACTCAGCAATCTTTGAAGTTTTATAAACTATTAGAAATGACTTAAGAGTTAAAAAATATCGTCCTTAACTACAATATTTTGCGAAATTTAGCTTTTTTGTATAATGCTTAGATGAAACAATAAACATTATTGCTAAACTGAAAATATTATCTTGTTTTAAGCTCATATAAAAGCAACAATGAAAAAAATACTTTGAACAAGTACTAACTCAGTAATAAATGGTTTTCGTAGGTAATTCACAAAACAGAAATAGTCATCGATAATACTGGTAACAATAAATATAATATTGTGGCACAACACTCTCTGACAATTTTTCGCTCAAAATATCAGCGTACGCGCATAAAATTATATCTAAAATGTTGAGAGCAAATATATCAGTTCTTTTATAAACGAAAACATTTCCCCGACAATACCAAATTATACTAAACTACATTTCAAATATAAACACTTTTATAAACTTCACTAAATCAAATTCCTTGTAGCTTAAAAATTAAATTATTTACACATTTTAGTTTTAACAAGTTAAATGTGAAAAAAAAAATCTTTTTTGAGAAATACATCGACAATTTATAAGGCAAAAAGTAGAAAACTGGAGGGGGGGGAAAGCTACTTAAGAAAAAAACCTTAGAAACCCCAAATCTATCATTACAAGCCACAAGCATCAAATGTGGGGATCTAAAAGACACGACTCCAAACTTGAGTGATTACCGGATTTGGAATTATAAGATACTTTGAGAAGATTTTTGAAAAAGGACTCTTAAATTTTATCCCCTCATAAAAAAGGCATATATATATCTATGCGAACAATAACAGCCAGTGTCAGTTGGGAGACATGTTGCTATGGCAACGACGTCAAACTACCAAACATTTTTCAATCGTGGAATGGTGGTGGGGAAGAGTGTGTACGTGACTTTAGATATTACATAGAAATGCTCATAAGTACCGAAGGTTACCAAAATTGGCGATAACGCGAGAAAACTATTTTTTTTTTCTAATGAAATCTTTTTCAACTCAAAATAATAGCGAAAGGATTTAAAAATAATAGATATTTCGTATTTTTTTATCAGTGAGATATTAGTATTAACGATTATTAGTAGTAACGTTTATAATAATTGTAATTACAAAGATACAGATAACTACACAGATATTTTTAAAACACACAACAAAAATCAGTTTTAAGAGAATATTGTAGAAATTAATTCCCCCAATAATGTATTTTCATTGAAGTACATACGAGAGTAACAAAATTATCAATTGATCACAAATTTCAGAACTTTTAACTATTCCTTCCATGTTAATTCTAAAAGAAAAACTTTTTAAAAAAAATTACAACACAAGAATTAACAAAGGAATTTTGCTCATATAATTTTTGTACATTTTATAAAAAATAAAGCTAAGAAAATAATAAGTGCAGTAGAGAGAGAGAGAGAGAGAGAGAGAGAGAGAGGTTGAACAAACTTAGACTCTTTTAATTAAAATATTTAATATAAAACAGGAAATAAAACTAAATTGATTTTTCTTTAAAATTTTTTTCGGTTACAATAGCAAAATAATTAATGCTTAAAAACTTTTACTCTAAATAATCAAGTTCAGATTACTTATTTAAAACATAGACTCCTTATTTCGTTTATATCAACGACAGAATTTTTTCGCAAATAACTATATTTAATTCTTACATAAAACATTCATTTAATCAATTCACGATAAATCGCTTACAATTTTATAAATTTAACTGATTAAAATTATATCATCAAATGATTTTTTAATTTCTCGAATCTGTTATAAAGATATAGGAAAAATAAAAAGACATATAACTTATGTATAATACTAAAAGTGTTTAAGTAAAATTAATTTCAAATAAACGTAATGAGAAACATAAAACATTTTTTTCTACTACATAAATTAATTTTTTACATTTATAAATTTATTTATTAATACGATAATTTTCAAGTTAAATTTACGCTCAAACGTAAATGTGATTATGAATTATACATTGAATAGATTAAGTAGTTAATTCCATTTAATTAGGAAATATTTCTAATCGTATTTTTCAATTTTCGGAAAACTATTTTTATTATACAAGAACGTTAGAGACAAATTAAGAATTGATTTTGAAATTTATAAAAATAAATTCTGCACACTAATTACTTGCTAATTTAAGTTGCTTCAAAAATAAATTCAATTGGCATAGCAATTTACAAAGAATACTGTATGAAATTACTAGCAATTAACCTTGATCAATTTTATCCACTGTGAAATGAAAGATTAATTTTAAACTAGATTCGATTAAAATGTTTCGAAAATAAAATCATTTTCTGAGATTGTTGACAAAATAATATCATTATTAACAATAATTTTAAGTAATTTATGAAATCGCATTAAATAAATGTTCTCCAATCAGAGTCACAATAAACTTTTAAAAAAGTCATAAATTAATAAAAACATAACGAAAATACAAAGCTTTTTCTGAAATTTTGTTTGGATGCAAATGACTTTAATAATAATTTCAAATGATAATTTATGAATTTATTGTCAGTTTATTTTCTGTTACTATAGCAACAGTAAATTAAAAAAAAATAAGTTAACGGAAACTTTGTAAAAAAAATACTTATTTTTTTAAATGTTGTTGTAACTATAATATAATTTCAAATGATAATACAGGAAATGATGTTATATTACTTTTTCTGCAAATGAAATTACTACAAATTAGGAAATTAGATCTAAAATAGGTTATGAAAACGTTAAGAAAACAACAAAATTATTTTTCAATAGCCAATAAAATTATTCATGTAATAATTTTGAAGGAAAACATCTTTAATGGAGATAGAAAAAATTCGAATTATATATGTATTTATAATTTTTTTACTAAACGAATTTTTCACAAGCTTTGTTAGATTCAAGTATTCTGTTTCTAATTTGATCCTAAAAATTTGTCAAAAATATATTGTAGTAAATTAAATAATGAATAATTTTCATAATTCATTGAAAAAACTATTTTAATACAACTGGAATACAATTATATAATTTCTGACAAAAAAAATTACTTAAAAAATAATGTTCTTAAAAGAAATATTCTTTGTGTAAGCATAACTTCATAATTTGGCGCATTTTAAGCATTTACGTGGAAAACATAAAACAACGACATCTGTCGTAAAATATATACTAAATTGTTATAAAATTTAGTTAATATTTTACAAAATAAATAGGTCTTTAAATTAAAAAATATATAGTATCCATGTCAAGTAATAATTATTTTTATCATCCCAAAATGTGATTTGAATTCGCAAAAACAATTAACGAAATATTTGTCATACTTTTCATTTGTGCAGAAATTAAATACGTCAACAAGGGGAAAATCATGCGTAAGGGAAACAAGCAAATAAAAATATAACTTATTGGAATATTTGGTTAAAATTATACGTAAAACAAATTCATTATCTTTTCCAAAATCTTTCCTTATTAAATCATTTGAATTTGATTCATATGACTTAATTACGTCACGACAAGTAATGATAATTTAATCCAAACAATCCAGTAAGAGGAAAACTTATTTACAAAATAAAATATTTTGCCTTTATAAGAAATTTAACCCGATATTAAGTCTTTATATAGATATTAAAAACTAGTTAATTAATTAAAATTAGTATTAATTTTTACTATCGATATTAAAAGAGCAAGATAAAGATTTATGTAATATTTCTTAATATTTATATAACTCCAAGAAATATTACATAAAAACTTACATATTTTAGATTTTTATTACTTCGAAATTCGTATTTTATTAGTTTTTTTTTTCGCAATAACATTTTTAATTAAATATTTCTAGTTTAAATTCTGAACAAATATATCCTAATTATTATTTACTATTAATAAACAATCAAAGATAAAATCGTAAAAACATATAGAATACGTTATAAAAAATCTTATTTATGACAAAATTTTGAAAAATATATATATATATATATATATAATATTTAAATAAATACTATACTTTATATAATATTTAAATGTTTAAGCATTATCAGTTTGCAGCAAATAACGAATGATTATTAGATATTTCTTAAGAATAATGATAAGAATTCGATTTCTAAATCTGTATGGAAAACCAATAAAATATAATGGCAGAAACCAAAACATTAAGCCATCAGGACAAATCAGCAAAAATTTGCACTTCACTGATGGCAACACTTAAGAGTTGTCTTCACCTAGTTAAAAAACATTACTGGAAGTTTCACGGTTTTCAAGTCAACGATAAAATCTCGGTAATCACATGCGCAAAGGCTCAGAATAAATGCTTTACTACTTTCTGAAAAGAATGCACACGCATTATTAACTTTCTTTTCTCTTACAGTAATTTATATCGATTATCTAACTTAATGATAAAGTCTGTCTGGTTAAGCAAAAAAAAAAGTAATCATTATTTCCGAAATTTTATTTTTTTAAGCATTAAATGTAGCGATGTCAAAGAATTTCTTTTATCAACTTACGAGGAGACTATTTTGACAAGTGGAACTTTCAGAATATATTGGAATTCATGGGATTTTTACGTTGGAGAGTTATCAGAGTTTAAAATATTTCTTCGGCTAAAAGAGAAATAATATTTCCGATATAACCACGGAAATATATAAGCGGCAGTGTAATATATAAGGAAAAAATATTAAATATTATACGATACACTAAATTACTAATAATTATATTCTTCATAATAATTGTTAATTATAATGTACAAGTTAAATCTGTAGAAAAATAACATGAAATATAATATATGACATAAAAAAAATTTTTTACCAAGAAACTAAAACTGTAATTTTATTATTCTTATTTTTTAATATATGTTTTGAATATACCTAAATCATAATTCCACGATTTCAAATGAAGGCTACTTTGGTATGATGAATTGTTGAATATACTGAATTTGCTAAGAATCTCTAATAAACATTACGTTATAATAAATCATTTTTAGATAACGATTAATACTAGTGTATTTAATAAAAATGGCCTTATTATTGATAACTTTTAAATAGTTACAATTGTCTAAAAAAGAAACGCGCTTTCCTTAATTTAAATGTTTTAAATGAGTGTTACTTGTTGGTATGATGAATTATTATGAATATACATAAAAGCATATATTAGAGCTAAAAATTTCTCCATGCCGTTATGATGTATACTTAATTTTTTTAAATAACTTATAGGCATGCCCAATTAAATTTTTCGCATCACAGTTAATTTATTTCATAATTACTGAAATAAAATTTTTAAAAAAGTGTGAAAACGAACTTTTGTTAAATATATTTACAGCATTTATGAATGTTGTATAAGTAAAATGTATAACACAAAAAATATTATATAAGTGAATATGTAGGTAATTATATTTGTCCACAACTTATCTAACTAATTTTTATTAGTTTTAAACATTAATTTAGTTCCTTAAAAAAAGTGAAATTGAAAAAAAGAGTTTGTAATAATCAAAAGCTGAGTTTTTTAAATATTATATACATTACCTTATTTTAATATGATTTCAAAGTTGCAAAGGGAATCCAAAATAATGTCGATATATATTTGTTGCATAAACATCCAAAGCTTGCTTGTCTAAAAATAAAATATCAATAATATAAGATTCCTTTTTTTTCCACATTATTTTAAAGTACAAAAATTTTTGAATAGTGATATAAACAAATAAAAATCAAATTATTTAATCAAAAAGTAAAACTATTATCATTTGAAAAAAAACCCTAAGCTATCATATATTGCAAAGTAACAAATAATAATCTCTACTAGAAAACTCACAAAGCTTGTTTTTCTATAAATAAAACAAGAATGAGATATGACTAAAGCAAAAATCAAATTTTATGATTCAAATTTTTATAAATAATGACATATATAGTATAACTCAGTTAATCATAAAAATTATAGCCTGAATCTTAGGATTTTATTTACAATTACTAAACAAACAACAGATATAACTCTCTGAATAAAGACTATATCTAAAGGAACCCAACAGTGTCTCAAATTAGTTTTAGTCATTAACTGCAACAGAATGGTAATTTCCACTACAAAACTTGTCGCCAATCACTTTAGAAAACCGAAGGTAAGAGAGACAAAAAAAATACTTGGCGACTGAGAAGAATACAGCAATCGACGCATGCGCTGGCATTAAATTGACTTAAAAGCAATAGCAACATCTCAGGTAATCGGATAAGAATTTCACTTAATTAAATCTAAAAGGTTTGAACTAAGGGCAAGTAACGATGTTAGTCAGAAGGGCACCCTGGTGACAATATTGAAGGAAGAGTCCAGTCGCCATTGACAATTGGTTGGTTTGAGGGCTCTTTTAGAAAGCTTTTCATTTCGCCTTCGTTTCTCGTAATTGAATCGTGGTAAGATATAAAATGTGAGCGGAAAACACTAGAGTGCTGATAACATTTAAATCTTATAGCAGGAGCTACCTGTTCAGCACAATATCTTCAATACTACCCCTTTTGTTTTATTGTGTCTTTATTATTTTAAGAGAAAAGGCTGAATGAAGGAATTTTCTGTTTTTAGTTCTTTAGAGTATACTTGTATGAAGGGTATAATTGAAATAAAGCTCACAGTTCCAGCTGGAAATAAAGGTAGCCAGGAAAATGCTTCATTTTCAATTAGTAGTGATTTTGGTGGTAAGTGTCTTTAAAATATTATTGTGGTTATGCTGTACCTATATAATATTATACATTAATTTGTGTGTATTTTCACATGCAAGAAATAATTACATTGGTAGAAATATAACAAAATTTCGTGGAATTACGCAGAAAAATACAATTTTTCATTATAATTAAAAAAAAAAGTAATAAATAAAAATATGAAAAGTGATTTTAAGTTTCAAGTGCCTTTTTTAAGGAACATTTTTGTAATATCAAATCTTATTATATGTACAGATTTATTTGGCATTTGCTCATTCATCATTTACGCAATAAATTCTGTTGAATACAGTTCTAATATTTCCTGCAAATGATATATATGCATATAATATTTAACAACATTGAAATATTAGTTTCCATTATATATACTAACTACATTTCGCTGTGTTTCGACAAAGATGTTACTTGTCTAAAGGTTCAGAATTTATGACGTTATTATATATATATATGGGCCTCTTTTAATCTGACCACTTGGTATAATTGATAAGCAACAATAGCTAAAAGACCATATGAGGCATCGTTAATATTTTCGTAAGGCCGAAACAATAAACTTCACATTAATACTTATTACTGTTTATAATTATCACATTAATAATTTACTTGCATATAATAATTAACAATCGTTTCCTTATAATTTCATGCTTTATGAATCTCATAATATGATTTTGCACGTCTCCCAACGCTCTCTGACTTTTGCTTTAGCACCTCAAGAAAGGCAAACAAACCATACATCATCCTCTAATAAACATCATTACCTGCTAAGATAATGATTCCTATATTGGTATAAATATTAATATGCAATTATTAATATGAATAGTTAACAAAATAATAAAATATTTTGCTAAGTAATACGTGTACCTTTCAAGTATTTAAAAATGACTTTTGTTTATAGATACATCACGGATTACAAGTTATATAAAACGCGAGCGGATACACTTTGCAAAGAAATGCATTATGAAAGATTAATAGCCACACGAGAGAGAAAAAGGAAAGAAAGCTTTTATATTGAAATAACAATTTTTCAAAATGTCCACTTCCATGTAAACATAACAGTAGGAATCAGCATAACTTTCAACTGCACCGGCACCTTGTACACCTTACATTTCAGATAACCCCAGAACCAGAAATCTAAAAGAATGAGTTTAAGTGATCATGGTGGCCAAAAAATTGCAAAGTTACAGGAGATGGTACTATAACCAAAGTGTTTAGCAGCACTGGCCGAATACAATGAACCGTTTGTGAAGCAACCCCATTTTACCTCAATACAATATCAACAATACAATGTAATAGCATAATTTTGCAACACTATTTTACATTGAGTACTTTTGTGAAAGTAGAATTTCCCATCTGGTAGTTTTTCGAAGTACGGACCAAGAACAATATGTTACTGTCAATGTCATTAAACAATCACTTTTGCTTCATGTAAAGTCAGTAATACTATATTGTAGTGTTTCCGTCAGCAAAGTGAACATCGTTCTCAGATTTAACCCTTTTAATAAAAAATAAGTGTGCAGCATCCGTCAAATAATATCCGCAGCAGATATTTGTTACCATTACAATATCTGTGAAATCGACACCCAATCGCGATTGCAACATCTCTAATCATTAAAACCATATGAAAACATCCGCAAAACAGAGAAGGGTAGACTAAGATTAGTGGTTTTGGTAAATTCGAACTGTGAGCAGCACTTCTAGCAATATGCAATAAGCATCGTATTATATACAGTAGAACTCAAACAATCAGAACTCTGATTATCCGAATCGCTTTCAAAATTTTAGAAAGAAGAAGAAGAGACGAAAAATAAGAAAAAGGTCAAGAAAAGCAAAGTTAAAGAAGAATATGAGAACGACTTGTCATTCGAGGAATCCAGAAACATTATTTTGAAAATTCACGGATGTTCAGAAGTTAGTGCTGTAGATACAGGAGAATGGATTATGAATGAGACACTGGATTTCAAATTGCAAACGATGGTCAACTTATTGAAAGTGTCGAGGAAGATGCGACTTTAATTTCTAAATTGAAACAGACGCAAGACCATCAGTTAGTGAAACATTTGTCAGTTTTAAAAAAACTGTTTTGGAGTGGATGGAACATCAGACAGAGTATGATCACATGCAAATTCTCACTGTCCACTGGATGCGTGATTTGGCTGCCCGAAAACGGATGAAGGCAGTGAAACAGCTTACTTTGACAGAGATATTCAGAAAGGAATGACTTTCATTTAGAGCACTGTACGTACATACTGTATTAATATATATAGCACTTGTAAATACCTTAACATGTAAAAGTGTGTTGCCTTTTCATTAAACTCTTTTAATTTAAAAATACATAATTTTTCTCCCATTTCCAATATGCAATAATCAATTAAAATGGATATTTATTTTGAAAAATCCAATTATCCAAATTTTTATTTATCTGATTGGGGTCCAATTTATTTTGATTCAAATAATTGAAGTTCTACTGTATTTCTGCGACAAATTCAAAACTGGAAAAGATATTTGCAAAGATCATGACTGACTAATAGTAAATTCAACCAGTTTCTTCAAATTTTCATACCAAATCGCGTATAACTTCTTATGGAACGTGATTCTCATTTTAGTATGTGATTTCGCATTATTACTGCAGAATTTCCTCCATTCAGATAAAGTAGCTTTATCAATTCATCGCGTTTCATTGTAAATGTTATCTTGGTGCATTCGAATACTTAATTGAACACTATTTCTGTACTATATTTTAAAATTCCTCCGCAAGCATGTTGAAAAATCATGAAATTTCAGAAATTGATACTTTTACAGTTTACTTCTGTGAATTATGCAAAGTGATTTAAAGATACTATTCTCTGTGTTTTTCTAATCCCTAAATTCTATTAAAAAAATACTCTAAACGTGCCAATATTCTGCTGAAAGAAACATAGAAACAAATCCATGATTAAAAACATTATAACATAAAATCAACGACGTCACACAAAAGCAACCAGTTTTTTTAGAATGTATAGTTATCGAAATAATTTGACGTCAAATATAAAATATTTAACTGAATAATTAACTGTTATAATCAAATGTAAACGAATACTGTTAATTTTTATAACTTGTCATTTAACTCATCATAACTTTTATAAACATTGTTTTCAATAAATTTAAAATAATATATCTAATTATTGAATCATAAATACACAAAGAATTACAAAAAAGAGCATGGAAAGTTTCTACAGACCACAAAACCAGTGAATATAAAACAATTTTCTCTCAATTTGAAATATCACAATCAATTGACAAGTTCAGCATTTGAGCTTTCATATATTTGTTCAACTTCCACATCATACCAAGAAAGACACATTAAAGCTTACAACTAATTCCCTTACAATGCGTCTTCAACAGGATAAAGCCCTAATCTTTAGCACGCAAAGAAGCTCCTACGTACTTCTATGTACCTAAATCAAAGTAGGGCTCCAGCATTTGGGTGGAAACTGCTCATGAAAGTTGGTTAAGTCCTCATCATTTAGAATCAAGAACCAAGCAGAAAACCCCCAAAACTCGACCATGCACTCTAACATGTATAACTTCACTTGGAGGACTTTGTGACTATGAAGAGTATATATATTGACTTTGTCATATATATTCTTCATAGTCACTGAGTCCTCAATGAACCCAACATAGCTTTGGTTAGATCGGGAATCGAATCCCCTACCTTCCGATAGGGAGCACGATACCTTTCCGAACCTCAGCGGCCTCAAATTGTACTTGAGCCTTTTCCTTTGAAGTGAATAACTATTTTGCAATTCATAAATAAATGGAAACTAATATAATACTAACACAACGCGTTGTGCATGTGTATCATAATCACAATAAAGCATTGTATTTTATATATTTTTATGGCTATTGTCAAAACACAGGTAAAAATTATGCCATTCATAAAAGTTAAATATTTAACCCAATAAAATGTCAAAATTAAAAAAAAGAAGTGAGAAATTATGATTTATTTTTTAATTACTATTTCAAGAATATATTACACAATAATTTAAATTCAATTGAATGTAATTTTAAACTACACTACTATACTTTAAATGTAGGAATGTTAAGAGACCCACTCTATTTCCCCTTATTCAGGCAATTTATCTTTTCATTTTATTGCGAAAACACGAAATTAAAAAGTACCGATAGCTGCTAAGAGAGGTTATCGAGTGTTTTAGAATATCTCATTTTCTACCAAGAATTTCGTCTCTATGAAGAATGTACTTTTAACTTATTTACTTTTCTCAGAAACACACTTTTATGTACTTTTCTCAGAATATTCAGTCTAACAAGAAACATTAATTTACGATCACAACTAGGAGTAATTACGCAATAAATTGCAATTTGTTTTCAGCCGAAATTTTTACAAATAAAATAATCACTGGCTATTCTTTCTTTTTCTCAAATTTAATTTTCTTCTTACTTGTGAGATTTGCCCCAAATGTGTTTAATAAGCAATATTGGGTTTGAATTCAGAAAATCAGAAACATAATACTTATGTCAAGTCTTACGAGAATAATGTGAATCCAATCTTGTCTAGACTTATGGTCTAGACTATGATAGAGTTAGAAAATTTGAGTCAGCGCAATAAATGCTTTAATTGAGTGGCGCTTTTTAATATATATATATAGCATATCTTTCTTTCCTGGAGCAGTTTTTACTGCATAATAACGTATCTGTAATAAAATGTTTGAGCTAGAGTAATACACAACATTAGTTTTTCTAGATGTCTTAACACGACGAGAAACGCATAATCAATCTTTCCTTTTTCAAAAGTATCCAAGAATGGACCTGTGAACTTTACTGCAATAAGGAAAATGTGGTTTAATGTTTCACACTAAACCGAAACTTTGAATCCGCGTTATTTTGTCATAATTACAACTACGCAATTGCAAGAACGCAATTATTATATATTCATCCCTACACTTAACAACTCAACCCCATCTTGGAAACTTTCTGATCATTAACGGTGCATCTAAGAAATGATGATTTTTTTTCGGAAAATGGTCAATATTCATACATCACAAAGGTATGAAGATGAGGATCTCTCAATCATTCATTGCAATAAGTGATCCTGTTGAAGACCCACATAAAACACTACATTCTACCTTCTAAACGATAGCCAGGATGATATCTGGAATCTTATATACCCAAACGACTTCAGTTCTGCAGCAAAACCACAATAAAGCATTTTCACATAATTTTCAAGATGCGAATGGCGTTTTATGGATTTTAATCATCGACCTACCCTAACCTGTTTCAAAGCTGGATACACTCGTTTGAGGAGCGTTTTATTTTTATCAACTTAGCTCAGTCCCTAAGGTATGACCACAGGATTTCTCAGACGACCGTGCAGTGCAGTAGGGAGCGATGTTGGGAAGGAGGCAAAGAGGGAGGAAAAATCTCAATGGCCCAATATCCCTTAAACCGCGACCTAAACTCATTACTCGGTGCAGGGGCGCATAGTGCCCACACACACGGTAATACCTACCCAGGCGAGAGCGATGCACAACGCGCATTGAGCGCAGGGATCCATGAAGGAGATCTCGCTATTAATAAGAACCTCAGATAAGCATGAAATCGTTTTCTGTCTTCTTCCACCCACACCCAGCGCCGACGCCAGGCAAGCGGTCTTCGTCGATGATTTAACGCCACGCAGCATAAATCAGCTGCCCATATAGATTAGGGGGGGGGGAGGCCAAGAGTCACATGACAAGATACTTGGCGGAAGGGAGAGGGACTGTGCTTTGGAAGAGATATTTACAGTCTTTATTAAAGTGGCTAGGAGGAGTTATTGTCCGAAGATGCAAAGGAGAGGGAGGAAGTAAACACATGGCCGCGGTGACAATGCTCTCGAAGGTTCTTTACTGCTTTGGGAAGAACATTTACACTTGATGGATAATTTTAGATTCTAAATTACTTCAATATAAGTGGCACTTCCATTCTATGCATATATATATATATATATATATATATATATATATATATATATATATATATATATATATATATATATATATGAAATAAAAAATGTCACTTTAAACATGTAAGCACAAAAATATTTAAATTTAAAATAATATTTTTATAATTCAAATTTATAATTTCACTGTTTTTGTTAAGTTTTGATCATTTTTTTGAAAGAAGTTTTTCAATTTATAAATGAATTTTGTATTTTCAGAATAAGAGACGTTAACTGGTACTCTAAAGAAATCATAAAATACACGGGCAAGAAGTTGCGAGGATTTATGAAATTTATGTATATTAGTAATTTGGATGATTTAATTAATGCTATAGAGTTATGAAGAGAAAAGTCACTGAGCAAAGGTATTTCAAATTATTTCCATGTGCATATATTGTCCACTGATATGTGGTCACGGCCGAAGGATACGCATTTCTGAGTGCATACCCCTCTTCTATTCGCTTTAAAAAAAAAAAACAGGAAGTGAAATTTACAACTTATACGCGGGAAAAGCATATATCATTGGTGATTGCTGCATGGTTCAACAGATTTTTGAAATCATTCGACAAATGAAGTTTCCAGTCTTAAAAAAATATAAAAGCATTGGTTATTAAAATAATTAATACTCTGATAACAAAGGACAAGCAGATTCGAATGAACTTAATCGAAAGAATTCACCTGTATCAATCAAATATGCTGTAGTTGATTTATTTTAGTTATGATGCTGATAATACCTAGTTCTTTCTGACTTAACGTAAATTAATGACATCTAAAGCTGACGAACTCTAAATGTCAAGATGCAGGCTAGCAAGAGGAAACAAGATGCAGGCTAGCAAGAGGAAACAAGATGCAGGCTAGCAAGAGGAAACAAGATGCAGGCTAGCAAGAGGAAACAAGATGCAGGCTAGCAAGAGGAAACAATGTCTCACTTTTGATCAGGGGCAAAAAATCTATCACGAGTGCTCTAACTGCTACTCTATGCTGGTCTCTCCAGATTTCCAATATTAACCCGTCCAATCTTAGATGGGATTAACCTTTTTAAATATTGCTCTTCTTATTTATTGTTTTTTTGAAGATTCATGGGATCGAAAACTTGGACTAGCCTTCAACTAGATAAGGGTTAAAACAACAGAGATTGCTTTTGAGACGCACTGAATTTTATTTTTAAATATTCGTGTTTTCGAATCTAATCTTAGATTTTTGTAATTTATTATCCTTTTTAAACAGCAGATTTCAATTGCATTGACTTTCTAAGACAAAATATGGGAGTAGAGCGACAAACAATCAGTATACCTAAACAAGGAAAAGTAAAAGATCATTACTATCTTTAAAGAATTTCAATTTACAAAAGGAAAGTTTAATAAAATAACGAGTGATTTGCGATCTTTGCTAAAACTTCTTTCTTAAAAATGTCTCTAAAATATTGGGTATCATGCAGTCATTTTAAATTTAATTCACACTGGAAATAAAATTTTAGGCTTAATTTTACATACATTTTTTTGACAAAGAAAAAAAATTTTTTTTATCTCTAAACTGTTTAAAAGTTCAAACAAAACTTCTTTCTTCTTTGCAAGCACGAAGCACCCGACTGCCTCAAAGACGCGGGATTTTTAGACATATTCTAATCACGGCAATTTCTCGCCAATTCTTAAACTTCAACACAGGTCTTTTTTAGAATTGTTCAAGTTTCCTAATCATATAATTAAAGTTCTTCCTTTGGTGCTAGATATTAATGGATTTTCAAACTGGGCAACCTTAACAACATTGTTTTCTGGACTTCTACAGACATGGTCAAGTCATATTACCTATATTTCGGGTTATTTGTGTTATACAAAACTTCTTGAGGAAAATTATTTTAGCAATGCTCTTCACTTCATTTTATGGTGCGCAAGTAATGAATTAGCAAAAATATTTTAATTTATTTTTATTCAATGTCCTCTTGTGATTTGTCACTCATTTATGATGTAAACATGCATATTGATGTGAGACTAGAATTTCTTGACATTTTAAGCGGAACATCGTAAATTAAATTATTCAACTAAAACATAAGTAGAAAATTTTTTTTTGATTCGAACACGTTGATCTTTAGAGTAGAAAAATGAAACTATATGGATTTTTAAAGACTTGTGTGCCACAATATTCAATAAAATTTCATCCATTTTAAAGATTTTTTTTTTTAAATTCATTGTTTGATATGAAAGTAAATTGAGTTGAAGCTAAAGAAAATAAAAAGAAAAGTGAACAGGTATAATTAGAAGGCAGTTATGAAAAAGGTGTTTCAATTAAAATATTTTTACGAAAAATATAATTCACCTAAAAAGTAAAACTGAAACAAAACTGAAATACAAAAAGTGTTATTTGAAAATTTTTAACTATAATTCTATTACTATATAAGATCAATCTATATAGAAAAATAAAATCAAGTAATTTTAATCATAATGTTACCGTTTAAAATGCATCCTGTAGATTTCTTAAAGCCTATAGATGTACACAGATAAGGGGGATATATAGAGAGTATTCTATTTACTTACATTTTTTTTAATTGACTGGAGAAAGAAAGAATTCTAAGTCCTTAAAAAAAGAAACTTAAGAAAATGACGAAAAAAAAAAAATTTAACTAACCACCAAATACTAAAAGCACATTCTCAAGATTTTATGACACGTACTATGTGAATTATATATTTGATAACTTTAAAATTTCGAAATTTTAAATATTTACATCCATACAAATAGCTAGTTGTAATTTCTTGTCAATAAACCATACCTTAATTTTTTAATAAAAAAAATTATTATACAACATAAATTGATTTAAATTTTTCATCAAAATGATGACAAAAAATTGAGGGAATTTAGAAAGAAATCTATTGTAATTATAGAGTAAAAACTCTGATATTCGGTCATTTTTCTTTATAAAGGAAAGGAAGGAGTAAAAAAAAGTTAAATATATACTTTAAACATTTAAATGGCCCGTTGTTAGCTAATTTTATATTTTTATTCACATTTTAATAAAAAAATAAATCAAACATGTGTGTACTGAATAAGGTAACAATTAATTTAGTAAAATAAAAAAATGCAACAGGAATTATCGAAGAATTTCAAATGAAATTAACATACGAATGCATAATTAATTAAGCAGAACAATCAGAAAGGTAATATATTATATGAATTATCGGGTAAATTTTTGATTTATAAATTTATTTCATTTTAACGAAGCGAATAAATCTGTCCGACTGTCAGACAAGCCAGGTTTAGGCGGACATCCCACAAAAGAATATGAAACCCTCCTCCTCCTACTCGCCAAGCTTTCAATCGCTAAATTCCAAGACCGAGATGAAATCCTCGCCTTGGCGAGAAGAAGGGACGTCCCCAAAAGACTCTTCCCACGAGCTGACAGGTGTCTCCAATGGCTTGTCACTTACTCCTGACACGTCACTCCTTTCAGCGGTCACCAATCAGAAGGCGAGAGCAATCCCTTCCGAGAGACGCTCAAAAATGCGAGGCGAGTAAATAAGAGGACGAAGAGAGTGGGAGTCGAGGACATAAAATGGGAGCACGTGTTTGCTCATCTTTTTGAGGAGAGAGAACACTCTCGAATCACCCCTTCCATCCTCCCACCACCACCAACAGGACCTGAACACCTCAATTCCACTGAGGGAACATCGCCGCGACAAATTTTATTATTATTAAATTTCCTTTTCCGTTAATATGCTGTGTGCGTACAGAAATATGGTATGTATACTTTACGCCACCCCCTTCCCTCTTGTGCAGCAAGTTCTGGTCCAGGAAAACTGTTTTCAATTAACATCCTCGTGGCATGGGGACTGCTGAAGTGGAGTGGGGGGGATGACGTTGGGGAGCGGGGGGCTGAAGAGACTAGCAGTCAGTGTCTTGCTGCCACAGCAATTTCCGCCAGGTTGATTGGAGTTTTAGCGTTTTGCTGTAGCGCTGATTCAAGTTTTTGCGATAATTTCAGTAGCGACTCACCACCCGATTCAGGAGCAACGGCACACTTGACTCTAGGAGACCCTCCATAGTTTTGTTTGAGGGCCCAAATGACTCGGTGCCGGATATGGGAGACACTTAGAGCCTAAAAGTGGCAACATGCGTCATTGAATGGAATGAAACATGAGGTAAAAAAAAACCTCTTTTCAGGTACTCATTAGAGGGCCTCTGACATTGGCATTCACAACTTGCTCTCTCTTTTATGAATATTTACAGAATTCTGTTTTTTCCCCCCCAACTTTATTCATATTGCTTTACGTTGATTTTAGTCTTCCACAACAGCAGTTAGGAATATTTTATAAATTAACTTTTGTATCAAAATCCACTTGTTGAACTTTAAGAATTCTTTTTTTTTTTTTTTTTTTTTTTTTTTTACCCTCAATAAAATGTACCCACGGCAGTAAAATTTGAGTGGTAATAAAAAAATCAGTTGACATCCAAGTTTGCATATAGTACATTAGATCATAAATGAAGACATTCTGTCTCGATTAAAATCTAAAAATTAAATAGTTATCAAAAAGAACACATCTAACTGATTTCTGATTATAATAGTCACTGGTTCTGAGCGATAGTTCTCTTACTTGTTGAAGAGAATGAAACTATTATTAAACAATTCTTTCATTTTCTAAATCGAGTAAATTAGCATCCTTTGGAGATAAACAATATTAAAGTCGAAGTGGTACACTAAATACTTTTTTTTTTATATCTGAATCTCTCAATTAAGGCTGAAGTATCATCGAGACCATCACTGAATAATAGTTAACCACATAGGAACTATGTTTATGCAAATAGACACCATCAATCAAAAGTGAAATTTTCGATAACTGATGGCAAACTACAGAAAAGTTGTAGAAAGTTACAATTGAGCAGAACAGCTTATGCATAATATATAAGCTTTCATGGAAACAATGAATTATTAGAGGAATGAAATTCAAAATAACTTTTCGGTTTGTCTGGTAAAAAGAGAAATTATCACCAAGAGAATGGCATCGATTTTAGAGAAAATATTTCACCTAATTAAATATGATACATGCATATTGGTAACTGATAAATATCTTTTTAAAGGAAAGCACACATATATATAAATTAATATAAATTAAATATCTTTTAAATTTCGGTACAAAAAAATACTGCATTAAATTTAAGTATTTAATAGGAAATGATTCGCCGAAGAAACTGTTTAAATGGCATCAAAAACACAGTATTCGGTTGATTTTTAACTTAGGGCAAACACTAAACTGAAACATTTTAATTTAATATGAATTATATATCCTTACTAACTTCCACATCCAAAGTAGGAATTAACATCAGAACAAAAAAAAATTATGTTGGCATAAGCAAGGCAATAGTTTTAAGATTCTAAAAAGGTTGTTTACAAATACTGCAATTGTTAATTTAAAATTCCATTAGTTAAGGAAATTTTAAAAAATTTAAATCGTTCTTAACGATTTAAACTAATATAAGTGGATGTTTTACTTTTTCTGCTGTTCTATTGTCAGCGCGTTAATGACTTGAATCAATAGAAAGTGGCCTCTTAACCAATGCTTTGGTCTTTATATATATAAGAAATCGTTTTATTAACGAATTGGGCACAGGTGCTGTATAATCCATGATTCTAAATTCTGAGGTTGGCGATTTTTGGGCATATTTTCTTATGTATGTAGAAACCTCGTTTTTATTTCGTCATACATATGGTTTGGTTGGTTGTTTGGTTTGTCACTCAACGGTATTTTTTGCACACGAGGGCTAATTAGACCGGGACTTACGGCTTAAAGTGGATTCCGAACCACTACAAATATCCATGCCCAAGGTGGGATTCGAACCCACGAACTATTGAACCGAAGGCAAGAGCGCTAACCATTCGGCTGCCAGCTCAGCATCATACATATGGAGACCTATAAGAATTTATGCAGAAAATTCTATTTTGGTAACCCCAGTATTTACGTCATCACATACGTCATCAGGGCAACATTTCTTCATCGCCAAAAGAATTTCGAGTTTGGAATCATGGATACGGCGGCTGTACCGGTCTTTATTTAAGAAATCGTTTTATTAACAAAATGAACTTCAACAATATTCTCAAACATTCGATAGTACGCTTCGCCTTGTTTTCTGCCGCTCGAAGAATCTGATTTGAACGCAGCAGCAAATACGTCGACAAGTTGGATTTACAACGCTGTCTCAATACCATGTGACGTGGATGAAACGTTCTATGACGTCATGGATATCTTAAACCAATGAGAATCGTAATAAAAGGGTGTACTCAGAATCTCAACTGTAACGGGGAAAAAAAAAAACTTTGCTGTTAACAACTAGTTAGCTATCAGTTTGGCCCGAGTCTAAAGGCATTACACGTTATAAATCCTTAAGGGATTTTCTGATTACATTGAAAATTCCCAGGATACATTTAAATAGCATTTAATGATTTGCCTACACAGAATAAGCAGCATTTCTAAATTTAACACTTCTTCAGATCTTTATCTCTCAATACGATTTTCTTTCGAATAATTCAGCTGTACACTAGATTATGACCGAGAACTTCGAGAAAAAAAATCTAATTTAACTAATCATAAAAATATTGCCAAGGTCTTTCAACAATCAGTAGAAAGCAAAAACAATTTCTTAAATTCTTTAATTTGGCATGCAACGTCGGAAAGATGGTTTAGGTGAAACACTGATCAAGCAATGCGTGTGTCCCTCCCTCAGGCACATTTATCGTTCCTTGCCAGTAATTATCTTTTAATTAAATTGTCGTCTTTTTTTATCTTGCACACCTTTAACACCGCCAAAGACCCCCGTATTAGGAAGGTGCTAAGCCTCAGCGAGCAGATAAGGAATAGTGCGGTGAAGCGCAAATCAGCGGGGAATGTTTAAAAAACATTTCGCTCTCCACCGCTTAAATAATAGCTCAAAAAAACGTTTTTACAACCCCCGTTTTACATTCATTCGAACTTTAAGATTTATTGGAGAAGGACAAATATTTTTTTTATATTTCTAAGAAGTTATTTTTTTCTTCAAGTGAGGGCGAGAATTTAAGAAATTTTATGTTAGAAAAAATATTTTCTCACTGCACTTGAACAAATTGGAAACATTACACATATATACATGTATTTACTTTGAATCCACTGATTTAAAATAATATGGTAGCAGATTGTTATCTAAAATCGAGGAAGGTAAGTCTCGGGTAATTTACAAAAAGCGTTTTATCGAAACGATTAGTTTTGAAATTTTTATTTTTTCGCATATATTTGCGAATCTCACTGTGGTTGTAAGTCATGCTCTAATATTTCCTAGTGAATATATAGAGGATATAACTGCTAAAAATATCGAAATGATTTCAGCGATTCGATGCAGTTTAAGGTTTCAAAACAGTACTTGATTTTATTGACAGGTAAAAAATGAGCAAATATATATTCGCAAATCTACAAAATTTACATTTGTTAAATACGTTGTATTTTACAAATTAATTTATTATTTAAAACAATATATATATATATATATATATATATATATATATATATACATATAGATATATATATATATATATATATATATATATATATATATTATATATATATATATATATATATATATATATATATATATATATATATATATATATATATATATATATATATATATATATATATATATATATATATATATATATATACATAAAGTTTAATAAAAGTCATAATATTTGCTAATCTCAGGATTACCTAGCAGAGCTAGACAATAACCACGAAAACAAAAAAATATCCAAAATATCTTAAAAAGATGAGAGTACAGCAAGGCCTCGTCCTTGCTAAAATTTAGACTAAATACTATGTATAAATAGATTTAAAATTATATCTTTTTGGCAAACTCGCGTAATATGAAACATTGACTACTTGGATCTAAGGTAAAATTTTGCACGCTTTAGAGAATCGGCTTCATCAAAGATCCGTTGTGTTCGCTAAAAGCAGCTGCAGCACGTTAAATAGGACGTATATAGTCACAATAACCTCCAAATAAAATGACCTGGGGGTGGTAAGCCAAACATTTGATGTCTTCTGCTTTGTCCCCTCATCAAAATCAAGAAGACTCTACTAAGCTGTTTCTATATTACTGATGGGACCCAACTTATGGCTAGGTATAGAGAATCATGATGTTGGAACAACACCTTAATGGACTGATCGAGACCTAAGATCAAAATTTAAACATTTAAGCTGCTAATTCGACAGTAAAACATAGAGAAATTTTAATTTAAATTAGATTTAAATTTGTATTCCTTTCATTTTTTATGGATATAGATTTATTCAACATACACAACTTATATGTTAAGTATATTACATTTAATAGTATCCTGTTTAATGTACCATGCTAATATTATACTTTAAAAAATATATAAGTCAAGTATCTTCATTCCAATATTATGTTTAATCGTATACTTTTTATGAGTACTGGTCCAATGTTATATTTAGCCATGCATTCGTGTAGTATACCTATTTCAATATTATAATAGCAAACTTCTCACAAAAATGCGTGCCATACGTTAAATGTACATGTTTCAATTATTTCATTAATTTTCCTTCAATTTTGATTAAAAGAAATGATGATCTTCGAAACCATTAGAATGTATTAAAAGAAAAAAAAAAAGAAAATTTTAATTTTCAATATTTTGAATGGTTAAATCATTGTATAAATATTTTTACTAAATGAAACAAATGTAGACAACATAAAATCTGAAGCTTTTGTTTCTATTGCAACAAGTAACTAATCTCTCCCCCCCCCTCCCGACTGTCGTCCACGTGACGAATTATAAATCACAGTTTTATAATAGAATTTTCACGTCATCCGTGGATTAAGACGCTAAGCATTGAAACGTTTGTTTGATTTTGGTTCACAGCTACGCATCAGTAAGTGAGAGGGAGGAGCGATGGCTCGTTGGTGACTAAAATTCGTCAGACGACATGTCATTAACGTCGAATCCGCACAACAGTTTAGGGGAAGGGGGTTGGTGCTTCAATACATATCGTAATTCCCACTGAAATAATTTCCCCACAAAAGCGGTAATCACACAGTTAAACAACATCGATAATGAGAGGAGAAGAAACATTTTGACACGTCCACCCCAGCTCGTATCACTCCCGCTTCTCTTCCCACCCCCACTGATTCGAAGGGAAAACACACCTCACGGTATTTAACATCTTTTATGCAAATAACTCGAGTTTAATACGTCGTTTAATCTTTGGATTCATCGGGACAACTCAACTCCGACCCAAAACTTGTATTTACTTTCATGTCATGCGCTTTGATTCATAGATTAATGAATACTGAACGTGAAAAAGGGGTGGAGGGACAATATATATATGTTATCGTGTTATATAAAGTTAGGGAGTCATAGGGTGGAGAAGTTGAGGGGGGATGATTACATTTTTGTGCGAGTAGGTAATTGCATTTCGGCCAGGATGACATATAAAGAAAGAGGGGGAAAAAAAAAAGAAGCGTTCTCTTCGCGCTTTTAAACCTTTTCTCTTTGCTCTGAGAGGGAAATTAAATTTCTTTTCCCATTTAATTTCTGTTTAAATTGCTCTTAACTCCATTTCTAGAGCCGCCGATGGTGGTTTTTATTTTATTTTATTATTTTTTCTGGAAGGGTGGAAGAGTAGCAGCAGCACCCCCCAAAAAATAGAACGGAAATTGTTGTTTGGTTACCGTGCTGATTTTGTTTCTTTTTTCTTCCTATCTTTATTTTAGAGTTAGGTTTTTGCTTCCTTTTTCTCCAATACGATGTTTTCTTTTTCTCATCTTTGTGCCCTTCATATTTTTATTCCCTTTTCCACGTTAATAATTTATGACTATCTCTCATTCAGAACGAAACTTTTAGTTTCGAAGATAATATTAAGATAAATACATTATCCAGAAACCATTCCAGTCTAGAAATTATATCCATCGTGCACACAAAGAAATTAATTTATTTTACTAGTGTACTTGAGCTGCATTGGAATCGCATTAGACCACAAGAGGCTGTCTAGATTGATTTAGTTTGCTGCTTACGAGGACTCATTAGATTTGAACTTACAGTTTAAAGATATAAGTGAGTGGTGAGCTACTTAATCATCCGAAATTAGAATTAAATTCATAACCTGTTACAGTAAACGTCAAAACAGTCAATTTAACTAAAAAAAAAGTTTTTTTTTTTATTTGTCATAGTATCTTAGTTTCATTAGTTAACGAGCAGACCAATAAAGTGATGAAAAAGCATAAAAAAAGAAGTGAAATTAGCGTCTGCAGAGCTGTCTTCAAGAAACTAAAACAATGAGGCAGTGCCTGAAATTATCCCCATCCATATCCTCCTGGTGGCACACAGACGAATCCTTGACTCCAATGAAAGGTAAATAGTCATCTCCTGCAGGCAAATGTCCATGTCAAGTCCAGCTAAATCTTACAAAGAATACGAAAGCAATACTCCGTCATTTCAAATCCTAATCAAAGACGATGTTGAGTTGATTTCGAAAGCATTTTTAACCCACGCATAACTATTTATTTACGCTATTTTTAACTGCCACTCACCATCAGTTTTTTTAACAATGATCAATGGTAAAGTAGACATATGAGGCGAGAGCTTCTTAGTTACTTTTCACATTTGTATTGTGAATAAACTAAATGAAATTAGTTTACATGTTAATGTCATATCTAATTTTAGATGCCTGAATCATTACAGTTCGTAAAAATTTTATATAATAATTTAAGATAAGGTTATTATTTTTTTATTTTTATTGAAAACCCCGTAACACAAAATTGTCGAGTTTCTTTTTAAGAACAAGAAAGTTATTGTCTTTCACAGAAATTTTCTAGAAGCAGTTATCCGTGTGCAGAAAAAGCATGATGGAAAAGAAGGAACTGGGATGAGCAAACATGCAGGCAGAAAGAAAACTTGGAAAATTCTCAAGTATTCATGCAAATGAATATGCATCTTAGAAAACAAAAACGCAGCATGTCTGCACTTGAATAATGGACCTATATTGAACACGTATATAAATATATATAAGCTATTCACACTTATTGTCCCTCTAATTTAAGTCTACAAGATCTGCTGTTTTAAGTAAGATAAAAGACATTGCAAATTGGACAGTGCAAAAAAGAATCGAACTAACTAATGAACTGAGGATCTCTAGCAATCTTTCTCTTACTGGCTTCATAGTAGCAACCAAGTGGAAAAAAATTCAATACTAGAAATTTTTTTTAATTAATTAATCATTCAAAAGAAGAGGAATATCAAAATATTCGAAACGACCTGAAAGCAGATTTACTAACTGTCAAACAGAATAAAATTGTACCTTATTATATGATATGATGCCTATTATATTAAACATAACAATAAAAAAAAAGTACCGGTAATAGCTTAATATGTATTTCAAAGCCATAAAATAAGTGACAATGTAGAGAGTATACCTAAACACCTGTAGACATTTGTTACAACTCGACTTGGAACATTTTAAACATTCACTACGCTTTGCTTCTTGGGATAACTTAGCGTAGATAGTGAGTGCTATTATCTTGTCACAAACGTGTAAATCTAAAAAAATTTCCAAGAACCTTCACTGACAAATGTGCATGTAGAAAGCAGAAGCAACACTCCTTGATCAAGAGTGAATGGAATCGAATTGGGGACTTTCCTCTCCGAGAAACAAAGGACTTTTCACTAGGCCACGCTAGTGAAATGATATCTATATAGTCTTCTGCTTGGTGCTGCTTTAAAATCACGAAGACTCTACCCGGCAGCTTTTAACTAACTCGTACAGCCTAACTCAGGGCTAGGTACAAGGAAACAGGGTGGTGCAACAACAACAACTAGACCGCGCTGAGCTTAAATGTAAGTTTGTATATATTATTAGGTAAACATATTTTGTGATTTTGTGACATAATATAACACTATCATTTAAGCAAAAAAAAATTTATAAAAACTGAATAAAATTATGTTAAATATGAAAAATACTGTATAAATGTATTCTACTAATATATAAATTACATTTATATACGTACTTTTGTAAAAAAAATTAAAAACTATATTTAAACATATTTTAATATAATGTTTAATATTGACTAGTTCAAGAATGAAAATATTTTAAGAGCACCTAACATAATTTTTTAATTATTTATGTTTTATATTTCTGTTCAGTTTCTAAAATCTTGAATAATTTTAACGATTAAATGCCGAGGAAAAGTTCTTTAAATAGAAAATACACAAACACTAAACTGAATTTATATGAGAAATAAAATTTTTCATTAAATAAAGTAAAATTTTGATGTTTTTTCCATCTACATATAAATAACTCTACAAAGTGAATTGAAATGTAAATAAAAGGAGAGACACACACATTACTTTATTAAAAGGAAAGTAAATTTAATTGTCCCTTTCTACTACTTAAGTGGTTTCTTGTACCATCATCGAGAAACATACATTTAATTGGATAACACTACCACAAAGATTTCATTAGCTAAATCATGACATTTGCCAAGATAACTTTAAGGAAGTTTTACGAATATTTCCCTTCTATTATTGTGTACTGCCACTGCATGAAATGCCATCCAAATGTACCTACGTATCTCTCTTAAAGTCACCATAGCTCATCGAAGAGGAAGGTATCAATCGCTGTTGAACAATGGGTGACAGATGTTGTGTTTTTGTTCTCCGGTGTACATCCGTTGGCAGAAGGTAGTATTGGAAGGAAGATAGTTCGAATCCCGACTTAACTGAAGATTCATCATTTTCACTGAAGGCGACTTCAACACGCAAAACAGATGAAGAGTGCAATATTCTTCAAGTGAAATGATATCTCTAGAGATGGTAAGTCAAGTATTGAGGATCTTATGTTTTATGTATTTCTAAATGAGGAAGATCATCACTTTTTTTCATAAGCTTCCATTTAACTGGTGAAATCTAACAATGGGTTAGGCACAATGAAGTGAGCAGGTGACAAATAAACATAAACTGGAATGAATGCTACGGATTTTTCCTCTCGCACCATGCAAATATTTCCCACTATCGCCAAAATGTCTTCTCAGGATAGAACAGGGGCTAATATTAAAATGGCTTCCTCAAAGTCTTATGACTTAATAAAGATATTTAGCAACCTCGATTTTTTCAACACACATTCTCTTTGATGGCATGCATAGATCATGGAGAAGGAATCGGACAGATATAAATGCTTATCTTAAAAACAAAAATGAGACGGGAAAAAAAAAATCGCGTTATTCGGAGTGTAAAGGATTGGAGTTGAAGTACATAAACTAATTTGGGACACTCCAAAGAATTTGGTGACAAACGCGTTTAATGACACCCAGGTTGGTCACTGCTCGGGGAGATGGGCGCAAATCTTATGGAGAGTGGCGACATGTGCTCTTGACAAGAGGGAAACTTCGGACAACGTTAGGCGACTTTTCAGAGCTGCTTGCATACTTGGCGCTTAATGAGGTTCGCAAAGGAAGGGGAGGATGAATGGATTTATTTGTGACGGGGATTGCACTTGATATTAAGTCGGAGCAGCTTGTCAGCGAATGAATATCCCAAGCAGAAGAGGGTAGAGACGTTCCGAATATATATATTCCGCAATAATTCCGAACCGAAGATTCGACGATTAAGATTGGAAATAGAACACTTCTCTGTCTGAAATTTGCATGGAAAGTTCCGAGATTGCTGGAAGGATTTTAATATTATAAAAGATATGCATGAAGTAAATCATTATAAAATTTTCATTTAGTAATTTGTTAACAGTTAATTCATTAACCTCATTATAATTACACATTTTTGTTCAATATGTCACTCTCTGTGAGAATATTTCATAGAAGCGTGCAGTTCTTTTACTTTTGACCACAAAAACCAAACTTGTAATATCCAATTTGTAACGAATATGTATGCAGAACGCAACATACATTTCCTATTACAACAAGTAACTGTACTGAACTTGGGATCTTTCGCTCAGAAGTGAGTGTTCTTAACAATCAACCACAGCGCACACAGAGAGTAAAAATTGTATGGAATCGGAAGATGATGCAATCTAGGTTAAAGCAAGCGCGGAATATTTTCATACATAACCTTTGAAATTAAAATAAGAACCACCTACCCTGTCTAGTGGTGGTCAGCGTGCCTGACTGCGGTTAGGGAAGTCCTGAATTTCGAATGGTTCGGACATGGATGTACTACTTTAAACCTCGGTTTTTGTCCTTCCCTTATATAAATGAGTTGTGAATGGTTGCCTACCGCACACCATATTGCCAATCTAGCTGGCGCAAAACAACATGAAAATAAGAGCTGAAAAACTTTTTAAAGATACCTCAGTATGGTTAATACACTTAAGATCAACACTGAAACATTGCCAATAATTCAATTAAAATCAATTATTAGTTTTACATTAAGAAAATAATTATTTCCTTCAATATAAGAGAAAACATTACGCAAATAACTAGAAACAAGCTTCTCAACTGTTTCGATCTTCCACGGAGAAGCGGTAACCTGATGAAAGACATTACTGCTTTCACGTCGGGGATATTGCGAAATTGATATCTGACCCGGTTGAAGACCATCATGCTTAAAGGGCCTATGTAGGTGAAGTATTCAATAAAGTCTTACGTTACTTATGCTTTCCAACACGATGCCATGATGTAGACATTTAACAAGTAAAATGTTACATTCAATTTTGCCTCTGAATCCCGACTCTGAGAGAATATGTGTCTTCAGAGGTTTCGAATCTTCAGAAATAGGAAGCTGGGGGAAAAAACGCAACAATACATCAAAAAGGTTTCACAAATACCGGAAATGTTTAATTCTATAGTGATAAAATTTATGTTTTGTGAGTAAATAATTTCAAGTCCAATTCCAGCCAATGTTTAACAACGGGATATAGAGTTGGCGTATTTGTCGGGCTGCGTTCTGGGTTTCATTTTCTACTGAGTTTCCTTCTTTGTAACATGTGAACACGGCCAACTACCTTTGGAACGTTATCTGGGAAGCAAATATTTATTGAAGGCTCGATTTGTAAAAAAAAATATTCTCAATTACAAATTGATATCCTGTAATTCAAAATCCTGGGAATCTTATATGATCGAAACACTGATAGTGAGAAATTGAAGCGTACTGACTAATGAAATATGCAAGTCTTATCTTCCAATAATCATTACACATTTTCCATTCCTCTTCTCGTGTATCTAGGCAAATATATGAAACCAATTTAGAAAGTAATAAATATGCTTTTGTTAAGTGCATTATATTTAAATAGTAAAATAACAACTTAGAAAGAACTGAAGATATTTTTGCTAATGCCCACAGCTGCACTTAGAATATACCTATTTAGGTCTACAAAAGGCGCATGTAATGGCATCTTATACAATGGGGCCACCCAGTGCGTATGCCATCTTTGTTCCAAAAGGGAAGGATAAAGAAACACACATAGAAAGGAACATCCCCATACCCGAACCAAGATTTGAACCCCGGACCTACTGCTTCGAAGTTAGGGATGCTAACCACTCCATTAAAGGTCTACTTTTTCATAATATAGCTTGTTTGAAAATAGTAGGGATAATTTGTCTTACTCTTTACAAAAACAGAAAAATATTCTTAAATAAATTTTGTTTTAGAGCGAATTTTCTTAACTGTACAAAATAAAAATTGATTTTAGACATTTTACGCAATTTATTTATAAAATTACTTTTTATATGAAAATAAGATTTGTATACAACTTTTACATAATGATAATTTACTTCTACTTTTTATATTCCATCTTATTATAAACTGACATTTTTGAAATTTTTACTTTCACATTTTTCTTTTTAGTTTAAAAATAAATTCCGAAATAATATTTTTCAACAAATTTGAATTATATTCTGTTGATTGAAAATAAATCAGATTTATACTCTAAGAAACGCATAAATGAAAACGTCTTCCAGAACAGTATGGTATTATAAAGTATAACAATTAATTCAATATTAACACACTATGAGTTGCATTATCACAGGAATATATTCGACATAAAATTTAACACTACATACCACAACGGTCGTTTGTTTAAGCACATCAAAAGAAAAGTCTAATTCCTATTTCTGGGAAAACTTTTTTCAAGCATGATTTATTCCACAATATTTTGCAAATCTCAAGTAAATTTTTTTTTATCAATAAAATTTATGACACAACCTCTGTCCTTGCCTAACTCAATATTGAAAAAAGTTTTAAAAATTTATCTCAAAGGCATGTTTCAAAAATATTGAAATGTTAGTAACTACTATTTGATAGTCGATTTCTGAAAGATTTTTTCTGTTGTCTTCCAGTAATCTGCATGAGCATTGAATTTCTGGAGAGAAGGTGAATTCTTATATGTCAACACTACATAAATGACAGTGTAAGTACAAGATAGTATTCTTGCATGCACAAAAAAGGGGGGTGGGTGGAGTCCATAAGATAACGCAGAGAACTATACATGCTATCTTACAGAATTTCCAATGTTTAGTCAGGGAGAATAACATGATGATACCCTCATTTTTCAAAAATAGAAACTTCATTTTATACTGCAGAATAGTAACTATAGTATAAATGACTTTGAGATTAATCTCATTGAATATGAGGGAGAAGCTTTCAGGAAGAATGCTCATGTCCTCCTCAAACCCTGTATGGGGTTCAGCGTTTGGCATAAGTCCTGGACGCTACAGAAAATAATTTTGGAAACACTAAATTACAAAAGAAAAATTAGAATAAAAAAATAAAGCGGAATAGACTGGGCAGACAAAGTTTTCTTTATTTCTATACACTTTATAATTTATTTATTTAGTTTTGAAATGGTTACGCGTAGTTCGTATAAACATTTAAAGACGAATAATTATCATAAAACACGGCATAGTTAAAGTGGAATATATCATATTAAAGTTTTCTTTAATAGTTTGAAGTGTGAAATTATATAAAATGAGTTAATAATTAAATACAAAATTACATTGTGAGAAAATAGTATACAATGAACATTTTCAAAGATAATATTCTAAAAATATAGAGATATTTAGAAATATGTTAACTTACTAGTATGTACACACAAAAGTGTAAAAACTTCTTCTACATTTTGTTGTACAATAGATTTCCCAACTACTTCACACTGAAATAAAAATATTTGATTTATTAGCAATCTTCATATTTAAAATAAAACACAAGATAAATGTAATGCATAAAGAAGTTCAGATTTAATTTCCCTATAAATCACAAAATAAAAACAAAATAGTTGCAATTTTATTCAAAAAATCTGTGATATTAAACAAAAAAGAAATGTGGAAAGTTAGACAGCTGATTTTTTAAAAATTATTTTTAAACGTGGTAGGCATATTCATTTTCGACCGATTTCAGACTACACTTCAAATTGATTTAAAAAGCTTTGGTTTTATTTTGCATTTCATACGTAAAGGAAATAATCACGCTTAGAAAAATTGACACTAGTATAATTAATATATGTGGGTGGTGTGCATGTATGTATTTAATGAATCATTTAATTAATTTATATTTGTTCTTTTAGAAAATAATTCCTAAATTATTTACTACAGAATTTAAGCAATGCTGTGCTAATTAAGTTTAAGCATGTTAACTTTTCTGACTACTTAATTTTTTCTTCAATACATAAGATTTGATGAATGTTTTTCATCCATTACATAATTTCGAAACTGAAATAATTGCTTTAGCTTTTCTTTTGAATTTTTTTATAATAATTTATTCATTTTTCTGAATGAAATTACTACAAGATTAGGATGTTATAATATTATCATTATTTTAGTAAAAAGCAAAATTACGTAACATCTAAGATAAGAATAATAACATTTATTCTTTCTTTTCATAAGATCTTACCAAAATCTAATTCAAATTATTATTTGGACAATTAATTGAATACAATGTGTGAAAACATTATCTTCTATTTTAATAAAGCATGCACTTTTATTACATTTATAAAAAATATTAAAATGAATCAGTGTGATAATAGTCTACAGCTCAATGAGCGTGACATGAAATAACATTCACTAAATAATATGTTAATCTTTTGTAATTAAATTAAACATAATTGTAAATATAATTTGTACATTTTAATCAATTTAGATAATGGGCGCTTACTGGGTTTTTACAAACATACAGCAGTTTTAATTTTTATTAAGTGTTTTCATATTGTTTTTGATATTAATTAAAATTATGAATAAATTAGCTGACGATTATTTTAAATATCGAGAAACAACTTTGACCATTTTAAACTCACAAATCATCCAGATTACAAAAATATCTACTCAAAATACACAAAGGATAGTGATAATTGCAAAATGTTTTCGCACAATAGTCCTTTCAGAAAAGATTATTATAAATTTTAAATTTTTCTAACATTCATGACCTTAAAAAACCGGAAATAAAATAATTTATCAGGAAAAGATTTGTACAAGAAAAGTATTTTATCATAAGTAACAGTCAGTAAGCATTGAAATGACTAATGTATGTGATTGACGTATAATTATAAAAAATATTGATATTAAAAAATATTTATTTATGAATAAATGTAACATATGTAACATCACAAATGTAATGAATATACACGATGTAAAATAGAATAGAAGATGAAGAAATGCAGTAAATTTCTGTAAATGACAGTTATGTACATATACATAAAACACTTATAAATGAATAAGTGACAAATGTAGTGGGAGAAAAAGTAAACAAATGTGAATAATATGGACTATCAATAAAAATGTATCTAAATAGGAATGCAAAAGGTAAATAAATGCAACTAATTCATAAACGTAAAAACAAATATAAAAAGTATGTATATTTGTTAATGAATAAATATAATAGACGAAAAATGTTTTAAGCAAATTATGTATAGCAAAAATGTAACAGAAGAATAAATGTAATAGACTTATAAAAAGGAAGGAGAATTGCATTTACAAAGAAAATGAATTTATGAAATATTTTGTAAAAGTAATTAATAAATGTAAAAGACGAATATAAATTTAATAGGCAAATAATGTGCAAAATTAAAAAATGAATAAATGCAGTAGATTTATTTATTGGTGAATAAATGGAATAGATAAAAAAATTTATATAATAATCAAATAATGTAAAACATAGAAATTTAAAAGATAATTAAATATAAAATATTAATGAATATGAGAGAAATGTAAAATAAACAATTTTTGTATACTTAAAAAGTCCGATTAATGAATAAATATAATATTTTACAAAAAAAACTTGATTAGCAAATAATGTAAAATTAAAATGTGAAAGATAAAAAAGTCACGAATAAATTATGGTAGTTAAAGATTTTTAAATGTAAACGACGTATATATGGAAACAATACGTGTTTTATAATTTTAAATAATTTGCATTTATTTTAGGTTAGTTTACAATTCAGCGTAAACGGGTTGCATTGCATGAATATTAATTTATTATAATTATTGCATCTTTTTTTAACATGAGCATTACATGTAACTTAATTCCAAACTTTAAGCTTCACTCTAAGCGGCTATAAATAAGCCATGAGACTTTTCTCTGATCGTTAAAATGAAATGTTTTTACACAAAATATTCAAATCATTTGAATGCCTACTAAACAATGTATGATAAAAATTACAAGATTTGGCTCACTCTAAGAATTAATATTGATTTCACTAAAATTCATTACCTGTGATATGTATATTTCCCACGTGAGCTAAGGGCATAACGGTTGCCCATGAATACTGACTGACAGGCATTGCTTTTAATTTTATTTCACGCCAGTAGGGGAGTGAACAAGCCCAAAGAAAAACTGCTTTTATTCTGAAAGTAATTTAATAACGCAGACGGTTATGAAAAAGAAAGGGGTCGACGAAATCAACCGAAGACAGAAGAAGAAAATCATTTTTAATTAAAAACCTCAACCTCTTCCAAGCAAAAGAGAAACTCCTAGAATTCCAAAAATGCGGCCAAGTCCAGTCTTGGAAGAAGGAATTCATATAGATATACACACATCCCTTGTGGGGGGGGGGGGTAGGTGAGGTCGGAAGCAAAAGAAATATTACTTAATAACAAAGGGATGACGTAGGTCCGCCGAAAACTTTCCATTCACGATTCGATTTTTCCCTTTTATCCTCGAGGGAAAATGAGATTTATGTGGGGAAAAAAAGTAGGAAAGATAGAGGAATATGGCAAGACTTGTTGCTGACATTTCAGGAGCCCGAAAAGGAAATAAAGCAGTGCAAAGAAGTAAGCAAAATGGCATAAAATATAAGAATAAGAATCATAAAGGTTTTTGATTTCGAACATTTTACAGTCTTGTAGTATTCAATTTAACAACCTCCCAATTTACACATAGAGAACAGAAACCAAATAAACGACAGTACCAAAAGAAACAGTCCAAAAAGCTATATTTAAATTATGTTTTTATATATAATGTGATAAAAATAGTTCTAAAATAAAAGTCCACAATATTTTAAATAAAGACAAAAATTATTAATTCTAATGTCTTAAAGTAAAAAGTAAACATTACATATGCTTTTTCTTTAAAAATTAAGTATGATGCTTATAAAAAAAATTCACATAACACCCAATATCCATAAAAAAATTCATGGTAAAATTTTTAAGTAAAAATTAAATATTACCTGTTTTTTTTTTTTTATTTAAAATGGAATATGATGATTATAAAAAAATCCCCATAACTCCCTGTATATAAAAAAAAAATTCATATCCTTCAAAACATCAATACCAAACATATCAAGTCAGAATAATTTTTTTTAAAGATTTTAAAAGCTCTGTTCAATCAAAAAAATTTATTTGAAATTCCACAATCGAAAGAAACGTCCTGTTCCAGCATAACTGCAGTAATTACTCGAAAATTTCTTTTATTTTGGGAAAAAAAATGACACTACAGTAGAATAGTGTAAAGAATAGCACTTTTTCTCATTAAGGGAGTAAAAATAGAATAATAGCTGTTTCAAATTATTTCTCTAACATTCGGTAATGTAGGCAAATTTTAGCTTGAGAATTCCAGCAAAATACTTGCAACTAAATTTCGCTCATTTCATGTTTTTTTAAAAAAGGAATTGATTTTAAGATGAGAACTTCAATTATTTGTATATACAAAATACACTTTAGATTGCCTTATTTTTTTTTATATTTTGCATTTACCTTTCCATATTTTACAAATTAAATCGTTAAGCAATGGGTATAAAAATAAAAAATATTGTATTGGATTTGTTTATATGTTTCATCAATATGAATACTTTTATGATTCACACAGTTGAAAATTTCCGCATTAATAAATGTGGAAGACACTCAGAAATTTTTGGGATAACCTAGATTTTTCAAGTTATATTTATAAAACTAAGCTGTTCAAGGTTATCTCTTGCAGCACTTCTGTAGGTGATTTTTTTTCAAAGATTAGATGCCCCAAGGTATTCATTTTTCGGAATCAATGAACAAATACATTTATAATTCTCTCAATATCATCTTTGGAAGGTAAACTAAGTTCTCGCAAATCCTTTTTTGTAATTAAAACGACCAAAAGTCACCCATAGTTAGGTCAGATAAACGGCATTTATATTCTGATAGTTTAATGTGTTTTTGTTAAAGAAACTCAATTGCTAATCTGTCTGGATGAGAAAATGCATTGTAGTTCCTCTAATATTAACTTCTAAAAGAATTACGCGATGACATTTAGTAGCATCTCAATTAGCTTTGTTCAGTGCCCTGCCCTTTCAGTTTGATGGCTTGGATCAGTCCCGTAATCCCGAAGAGAACAGGATGTGCTACTTTTCTTCTG
Organism: Latrodectus elegans; assembly: GCA_030067965.1. NCBI lineage: Eukaryota > Metazoa > Arthropoda > Arachnida > Araneae > Theridiidae > Latrodectus > Latrodectus elegans. Next base: position 49,399,656 of record CM057816.1, on the reverse strand, counting down.
ATGGTTCGTTATTTTTTACCTTTTGCAGGTGTAGAAACACCTACAATGATTTTACCTTATTTTATTGATGTGTTAGAATGATAAAAAATGGTATGTAAGTTTCAATATCAGTTACGATTTTAGAAATAATGAAATTGCTACTCTTTTTAAGTGGCGTAAATGTTTTTACTGATTCTGTGATACGCTGTCTTCTTCGATGTTCAATAAAACTATAGAGAAGCTAAGAAGATATAATTTTTATATGCAATTCTTAGTAAATTATTTTATGCATGACGTACTTTCTTTAATAATACAACGATGATTTTCGATTAACACTTCCTGTACGGCAGGCTCATAATTAGGTATTACCTTTGATAATACTTTCCTTTATCTTGTACAAAAATTCATGCTCTGTGAAATTCTGTAAATCGATTGGGTGCATTGCCCAAAATGAATCTTCAATTCCAAATTTTAGTTATAGATATTGAATACATTTTTCATGATTTACTCTCTCACTTTTAATATCCGCCTACTGTTCTCAAAATATCTCTTTTTGTCTAAAATTTATTTTACACTGACCAGTAAAAAAATGAGCTTAAGTATAAAACAGTTCAGATTTTCAAAAATTAATAGTTTATTTGCCTCTACTATTTCTTCTTTATGTATACCTCTAAAATTTCAGAGCGACCCTAGAACTATGACATGGGATAAAATTATAAAATTCTATGACTCGCCTTTCAATTACATTAATTTTCAACGAAATTTTTACTTTTTTTTACTTAATTATCGCCAATTTATGTTACTTGCATTTTAGCATGGATAAGGTCAGAACAAAAAAGCAGTGTATATTTAAGTGACTGATTTTTGCTTCTATTTTTTCTGCACAATTGACATCTATGGTACATTTTTCCTAAAAAAGTATTTCAGCAGCAACATAAACATTACGTTTAATCAAAGCTAGGAATCAAATAATTAATAATATGCTCAAAATAAATGAAGCTAATAGCCAAACAAAATACGATTTTATTTTAAATTTCAGTTACGTGAAAACAAAAACTTTATCTCCCACCCTCTTTTGAGTCTTTTTGCAAAACGCCGCACCATGAAAGAACTGTTTTTCCATAATGTTTGTTGTGACATCTATCATAAAACATGATGTTCCTCCCATCCACCAGGGAAAAAAGAATAACCAAACCCAAGACATTTTATGACCGTCAGAACAAACAATATAGATACATACATACAGAGAACAAAGCTCGAGCTCTTAGTAACGTTAAAAAAAAAGGGGGTCGTAACACCGGGTGATACAGGAAAAAAAGGAGAGAAGGATTTTTCCTGAAACGGTTGCCATGAATATAAGCAGACATTTCGAAATCATAGGGTTTCTCTGGTGAAGATACCAATCTGCTTTTCAAGCGTTTTCTCCAAACATGGAAATCTAAAATGACACAGTTCATAAACTCTGAGAAAGCAGAGGGAAAAAGCCAGATTTAGGAAAGCTTAGAAGATAAAATAATGTATGAATACTTGTAAAAAATAAACACCCACACAGTACTTTTATGTTGCAAAATATATTTTTTTCTTAAAAAAAAAATCATGAGTGTCGAAGATGGGGCTTTCAAATGCATGGTATATTAAATAAATATTGACATGTTTTTAAGAAAAAACGTAGTAATTTTTAGGATACTTGAAAACTCAAAGTTGTATCTACTACATATTCCAAAATATATTGTAATATACATTGTACAATACTGCAGAATATAAATATGCTCACTACACACATATATAGATTAGAAGTTATATGTATATGTGCTATACAGTACTTTAAAATATGAATGCACAGATACATTAATATAAGCGCAAGATTCATTGTACATCACATTATTGCATAGCACACACATGAACTATGATTTCTTTCTTTTATTATGTATGTGTATGTACATTATATATATATATATATATATATATATATATATATTCTTCTTTAATAGCTTAAAAACTAGTTACAGCTCGTAGCTGCCTCTACAGCATGCTTTTTTCAGCCTAATCTGTCCAGAGCGACAATTTGCCACTTCCTAACTTTCAGTATCTTGAGGTCATTTTCAGTGTCAACGAGCCATCTTTTTGGTGGTCTTCCTTGGGCACGGGATCCTTCAGTTCGGTTTTCTTAAACGTTGATATTCTAATTTGGTTTTTCCGGTTTCTCCAGACATGGCCAAGCCATCTTAGCCTGTTGCTTCTGATAACCTGGGTAATTTGAGGCTGGTTATACAGCCTATACAATTCAAAATTATATCTGGTTCGCCAGCAACCCTGTTCCTGTACAGGCCCATAGATGGTTCTTAATTCTTTTCTTTCAATGTTTTCCAGGATTAGCTGTATATCGACATTTAATATGTCCAGGTTTCGCTTCCATATAGCAGCATGGATAGTATGAGCGCATTGTAAATTCTCAGTTTTGCTTTTCTGCTGATAAGTTTATATCTTAATTGCTTTTTCAGCCCAAAAAAGCATTTATTAGATGATTTTATTCTGTTGATGATTTCAGCTTTCAGCTTGTTTTTATCATTAATAATTGTTCCGAGGTATTTGAACTCACATGCCTTTTCAAAGTTACAACCGTCTATGTAAAAGGGAGTGTTGCCAGCTCACAGTCGAAGATGAGACCTTCAAAGTATATAAACACTGGGTGTGAAGTCATAAGCTACCAGGATTTCGTTCATCACTTTATTATAACAATACAGATACACATTTACTTAAACGCTTTAATGTTGGCATCTTCATTCCTATTTGTATGCTATTCTACTCCCTCAAAAGCAAGCAGTCTTATTCCAAGGGCTAATATTTCAAGCAATTCTTAACAATTTCAAGGATTGTTAAGGTGATTTCCGAAATTCAACTTTCGAGTTAGTTTTAATGTTCTTCCATAAAGTCAAAACAGTTGCCTTTTTGCCCTATTTTGATTTTGGAGAAGAGTCAAATATTTGATGGTGTGAAATCCAATAATCACACAGGGAGTGGAATATTCTTTTCTACAATCCATGTCTACTTTACAGCAATCGATGTCTGAGAGAGCTTTCTATGAAGCAATGGCAATTCGCTTCGAAATTTGTGAAACCATTCGTAAACGGCTATTTTCACCCATCTGCACTTGAACTCGATTTCCTTCCTTTGGTTGAACTTAGACATTATGCCAACTATTGCTCATACATAGTTACTATCAACTACTCTTCCTTAACAATGCCGCTTATTAATTCGGTACCACTATGAAATGACTCGAACAATGTAAATTTGTGAAATATTTATATTCAGTACATTTTGTGTCTGTAGCCTATATAGTATGACAGGGGTATACGGTATGTCTGTGTAGAATGTATATTTAGAGAGGACAGTCGTGATATATAATACTGTATTTGTAATTTATAATTTGATGGTACTACTTTCTAATTAGACATAAAAATGCGTGCATGTTTAATGCGACATGAGTTTTTTTACACTATATTTTAAGCAATAATAACTTTAAATATACATAATATTTACTTGTATTGTAAATACAATAATTGATAGGTTAACGAACAATTCGAACTGCAAACAGATCGGACAACGAACACATATACGAAAAATTTTTGTGTTTAGGCAATGAACGCATATTTAGATAACGAACTAAAAAGAATTCTAACGAACACTTCTCGGTTCTTCTAGCACGATGTGCAAAATTGCCCAAACCCAACGCAACGAGAATCGTTTTTTTACCTCTCTTGAATTATGTTGCTTGCTTATTAAGCTTTAAAATTTTATACTGGAAAAACATTTCTGGAATATTTATAGTCAAAGTAGACCATGATTTTAGTTTTGATTACATTTAAACAGAAACTGATTTCATTTTGAGCACCATACCTCGCTGAAAAAGTGTAAGGATGTCAGAGCAATGGTCTTAAAATGGCATCCAAAACCAAGTTGATATTAGTAAGGTTAGAGATTTTTTACAGCAACCATGCTATTAATCACTCCTGGATAGTCTTAAAAAAAGAAAGAAAAGCTATCGACATTGGATACGTTCATTAATGCCCCATAAACAAAAAAATGAAAAGAACCGATTGATATATATGCAAGATTATACATATGTATTATTTTTTAAATTAACGTACTAAGAAGTTAAACATCCGTTTTTAATTTAATATTTAGGTTTCCTGAACGAATTAATCAATTTTACAAAAAAAAATCTATGGTAAATCGATGATCGGTTAACGAATTATTTGGATAGCAAACATAGTCTTGTAAAGGATTATGTTCGTTAACAGATCACCTACTATACTATACATTTTAACTTAACATTATACCTAAAGTTTAAAAACAAAAATAAAAGCTAAAGTTGAAATTAATAATGAATTCCTCAAAGTAGGATTAATATATATATGCATACTATCCTTAGAAATCCTAGGTTAAATGTAAAAAATTACGTTCCGCGAGTTAAATATTAGACATAAAGAACAAAGTTTCAATTTTTGTGACTTTAGTTCTAGCTATCCAAAGAGAGAAATACAGTAAAAAATTAGGCTTATATACCTCTAGATTGAATACTGGTATTCAAAATTTTAAGACATTTATACATAAATTTTCCTTTATTAATCATAACTTTGAGAGGCTTTTACTTAAAACGGCCTATTTCGCTTTACTTAATGCAGTATATTTTATTACATTTTGGAGTATTATTTAGTGAAACATAAAACTCTTCAGAGAGTACTGCACCATTTTATGTAGACAAATCGAGTAAATCAGAATTTTCGATACCGTACAACAATCCCTGAAATATATCTAGAAGATATACACTTAAGATTTTATAACTGCAAAAATATGGTGGCAGAAATATTATGGAAATAAATTATCAGAATATACACTATTCAGCATTTTTCGGTATATTCACTGTTTGGAGGGAGGCATGATTTTCATTTTAAAGTGTGTGTGCTTTTTGTTAAGATTCAAATAATAAATATATTAAATTTATAATAAAAAAAATCCCTTGCAATTAGTTTCAGTAAAATTTCGAAATTTTATCGTGCATTACGAAAAGTTTGAGAAAGGACAGCCTTCCAAATATTCCTCGCAAAAGCTTTTATATTTCTATCTCCGTAATCATGTGAATGATTTTTTTTTCATAAAAAAATGTTATTTATGCACATGTCAAAAAGCTAGCTTTTATAAAATATGAACAAAAAATAGAAAATTATCCTTGAACAGTCATTTGATAGGCCTTCCATGGTTCAAATCTATTTTAAACTGTTGGTATCAATCGAATAAGTGTGCAAAAAGTAAGTACTGTTAAAATAACAGCTCCATTGTCAAAAATTTACTAAGCAATTTTATCTCATTCTTTTTAGCTTTCCCACTTTAAACATAATTTATCCATTTGAAATTTCATATTGTTTTAAATGATATATAAATACGTGTTTCAATAACATATATTTATATATTTGTTCAAAAACCATAATTAACTATGTTTATCAGGGCTACTCATATTGCACTGTGTTTTTAACGCCAAATGCACATTTCTGATTTTCGAAAACAGCAATTAAAATAATTACTACATGCCAACTATAAAACAGAGAAATTTAAAAACATTCAGCCCATAAATTTGGAAAAAAAGCGACAATATTTCAAAAGTATTAATATATTTACTATTCCCTTCAATATGGGATATGTTATTTTAGTTATCTAAAATTAATGTTTGTGTGTGTGCATGTCTCTTATTTGAATTTTTTGATAATTCCAATGGAAAAACTTTGAATCTTTAAATATATATATATATATGGTGATTATGATAATGTTTTTTTATCACTTTAATGCATCGATATATAGAAGCTTTGGCACAATAATTGTTATATTTTATATTTTAGTAGGTGATGTTTTGTCAACATATGTACAAAATGCGTGGTGATCCCAGATAATACTATTTGGTTAATGGATTACACCGACCACCATTGCCAAGTACTTAATTCGGCACACTAGATCAATGACACATTATGCGCAATTTAATTTAATTGAAGAATGGCAATCTCTGGATAACGAAGAAAGTGTAAACGAAATCAATTTCTCTACTAATCAGGTTACGGTAAGAACAAATTACGACTGCTAACGTAAAGGTAGTACAGATAGTTTTCTTCACAAATATCAATTTCAGTGTTCAAACAAGAAATGGCTTCACACTGTTATTGTACTGTAGTAATCTACAATATTATTTTTTATTTGACAATTATTAAAATTGTTGAAAATAACTATTCAAAATAATTTGAAGCTACTTCTTATTAGTGATATAAATTCTAAAAGTTTGATTTGCTTATAACTAATCTACGATCACTTTTTGGACACAGACGGATAGAAAACAGCGTCAATTTATAATCACCCTATGCGCAATACTATTCCTAATACAGGAAATATGATTATCTAAAGGACAATCTCAATATATACTATTACATATTTTATAATAATCATATATGTATATATTATCTGAAAAATCATTACATATAAGAAAATTTTAGTACGCTTATTTATTTTAGTAAGTAAACAAAAAAAGAATACCGTGATCTTATAAGAGATGCACTATTAATAGTAATTATTCATCTTCCATTAACATGGTATCAATGTATATTTCAAAGGGAAAGTCGTTTCGACAGGGAAAAATAATAATCCTATTTCCGTCCTTAGGGACGAAGGAAGCAACTTTTTCTCCCTTTCCTGAAACAGTAGAGACAAAGCTGCGATCTTGCGGTACACTGCACATCGGCCATCTTTTACCATCCATTCCTGCGACAATATTAATTGCCGCTTGCGCGAATAAAGAAAAGAATGGTAGGCTGCGCGCGAGACACAGAGGGAGAGGAAAAAAAAAAGAAACACCGCCAGTGTCTTGTCATGGGGAAGAAAAAGAAATGGAGGGGAAAAGGGAGAGAGTGCAGGGACAGACTTCCCCAACTTTTCCCTACGAGGTGGCCTGTCAATTCTTCTTCACCTACCTTGGATTGAAAGAAAAGGTTCGAGAGATGCCTTCCTCTCGACAACTGACTTCTGGAAGGTCCTTAATGGAAAAAGCCTTCCGAGTTGAGTTGAGTTGGCGGACATTAATTTTTCTTCCGGTATATTTTAGGTTCTAGCAGAATGGTGTATATATGGGATATTTAATAACTATATCCTTTCTATTTGTTGTTGGAAGTAATACTTGGAGAAATCAGGAACGATCTTGTATTAGGATTTGTGTAATTTTCAAAGACAAGGGAAATGAAATAAGTTGTAAGAACATATGTCGCACTCTTGACATCGGCATTCGCCATTTTGTTGGGATTTCTGTAGCGCCATTTTTATTTTTATTCCATCGAAGAATAAAGATAAACAATTTGGACTTGGAGTAAAAAAATTTGGCTTAAAATATTGAAAAGAATTGCGTACTAATCTTATATTTTAGATTTCTTTTTAACCAAAGAAAGTAAAATATATTTAAACAAGAGAATTTTATATTTATTTAATATTTCCAGTGTTTGATTTTCTCTTGTACAATATTCTAATAATTCCTAACCATTCTATAAATAATTTTTACGAGTTCTTTTTAATAAATTGATTGCTCGTTTGATTTTAAAGACAAACATAAGCAAAATCAGTAATTGAAAACCTACTACTCATTAAACATTCAGACATATAAAGACTTTTTTATTAATTTTCAGAAAATATTATTATCCTTCCATCAGAGTTCTAAAAAGATATAAATTTAAAGAAGAAAAAAATGTAAAGACACAAAAACAAAAATAATCATTATCTTATAAAAAATTTTTCTAAAGTATTTCAAGAAAAATATATATATGTTCTTACGTGATATATATATTTTATTTAATAATTGATATTTTTAAAGCAATATACATATTCATTAGCGGTTTGATTTTCACAATTTTAATATTTATTGAGTACTTTTTAACGTATGCTTTTAACGTTTTACTTTTAACGTACTTTTTAACGTTTTTAACGTAACATCATATAATGTCCAATGCATTTGAATGGTATGAATCAAGAAAACCGAAAACACATTCGCTGCAGAGGAAAAAAACATTTATTGAAATTTTACAAAAAAAAAAAAAAAAAAAAAAAAAAAAAAAATGTCGTTATATATATATATATATATATTTTTTTTTTAAGTAAAATTACATAACCACATTACGAAAGAAGGTAGAATACGATGTTTTAAGTATTTTCTATTTCTATTTATAACAATTACGCATAGATGACAGTTTTTAAAGGGGAGTAAGAATTACACGAATATATCCGTTCTTGAAGCGATAAAAGTTCCAAAAGTTATACATTGCGGAGTGAGAGAGCAATTTTTCAGTGAATTCCAATCAACATTATTTACTGCTTAAATTAGCTACAAATGCAGTGTTTAAAATTTCAAAAGTAATCAATAATTTAAGTTGGCTAAACACCCACACCCTGATATAAATATCATTTTATTCTGTGCTGCCGTTCACAACCCAACTTCGGACAAAAGCTTGGCGGACACAATAAACGAGGATTTTTTTTATATGTGATTTTTTTTCTTTTCTTTTTTCCGTGTAAGAATAACTTATCCGTTCTAATTAAAGTATTTTTAATATTTCAAAGTACAAGAATTCTAAAACTTGCTGTTTTGATGAATACTAAATACAGAAAATAATAAACGAACTAATTGATTAATGCCAAAAAAATAAAATATTGGGCACAAAATACACACACAATTTATTTGTGATTGAATAATCGTATATAAAAGAGTATAAAATCTTTCAATATAGAATATTCAATTTATTAATAATTTGAAAATTACTTTTAAAATATATTGATATGAATAATAATTAGAGTTTCTTTAATAATGTTAAATAAAGTAATATTAATAATTTTTTTAAAGATTTCATCATGATTTACTATTTTTTATTTATGCTTTATTGTAATAGAATTTGAATTCAAACAATATTTGAATTTCTTTATTGCACGAGTCTCTCTTATTCATATAAATATAATCTCATTTATAATCACATAATACTTGAATTTAAATAATATATGAATTTTTCTATTGCATTAATTTATTTTGATCTATGTTAATAATTTGCTTTTATTTACTGTTTCGTAATACCTGAATTTTTGATTTATGTTAGTAAACTACTCTTATTTTTGAGTCTTATAACATCTGAATTCATATAGTACTAAATTTCTTTATTGCACGAGTTTTTTTTTTTAAATCTATGAGAATAATTCGCTTTTTCAACGGTCTCCTAGTATTGAAATTCAAATTATACTTGCAGTTCCTTATTATATTTATCTTAAATCTATATAAATTATCTGCGCTTCTTTTAAGGTTGCAATACTTTTGAATTTAAATAATACTTGAATTGAATTTTAGATGATTTTCTTTACTATACGAAGTTCTTTTCATAAATGTAAGTAATCCGCTCTTATTTTAGTCTCTTATATCTGTGCTAATGATTACTTCCTTAATAAGACATACCGAAATGGCCGAAATTCTAGAGAGTAGTTTGTAAAATCAATGGCTCAATCTTGAAAACTCACGGATTAGATTTGGCTTCTCATTCGAATACCTTCCAAAAGTGGTGTTTCGTCTAAATCACAAGCTCTAAGATACAATCACGCACCCTTTCCTGCCTCCCCGTCCGCCCTTTTCCATTAACGCCCATCCAGAGAACATTCTAGAAAAGAGCCCTAGAACGCGCAGTTGATTGCATTCCACTAAATTTAAATTAGTTCTTGGCGATCTGAATATTTCGCTGCCGATTCGTTTTGTTTCTCAGTTGAACACAGTACGAAATGAGTTTTAAATGTTTTAATGGCAACGTGAGGGATTGTCATGAACAGTAATTTTGCTCCTGAAAATGGTGGTACAAATAAAATATGCATGTTAGAGGATATTTTCCGCAAAATCATTTTTAGGAATATTTAATATAAAATTATTTAAATTATAGCTTGTTATAATAAAAATATATAAAATTTATTTTGAGATGTATTACAGCATTTTTCTTTAAGAAAAGTATGTCCTGTTTATAATTAATTTCTTTCTCCATCATCCACCACTGAATTTGCAATAGCGCTCCTCCACTTGATTGGATGCGAGACTAACGTGACGCGCACAGCTCTGTAAAAAAATTTTTCCAGCAATTTACAAAACTATTGCATCATTTCAACCATTAAGAGGATCTCTCTGCTGGATTTGTTAGACAATGAAATGTTGGTTTTTGTGTGGCAAGGTCATCAGATACTGAAGACTTGCAGTTTGCTTTGGGTGCACCACGTACCTGTTGTCGTTTGAAATTTGCTGTGTATGATCTGGAGTGATATTTTGCAATTATGCAATTATTAAGAATGATCCTCTTTGACATGTTTACAATGAAGATTAAAGGGTAAAATTTGTTCCCCGACTCCTGTGTAATTTTCTACTTCTTCTAGATATCAATAAACCCTTGATCGTGGCTGTTGAACTAAATTTTTTGAACAAGCTAGCAATTAATATGGTAATTACCCAGAAAATCTCTTATTCAAAGATTTTAATATAAATTTTTAATTGTGTCTACAAAATTCAAATAAAAAAAAAGCCCATTGAAGTTTAAGTTTGAGAAATTTCAATCACACACACATTTATAATGTGTAAAAAATTTGACTTAAAAAAAAAAAAAAACCTGTCTTGAAAAATTTAAATTTCGAATGTTTTTATCAGAATTTTATTTAAAAGAAAATGTACTGAAATTTGTATTTTTGAAATTTTAATCTTCGACAGAACTCAAGCAATCCATTTTTTGAATATCCTACGAAAGGGAAAAACATTTAAATCTGCAATAAGATTTAGAAATGCAATATTCAAATCAGTTTAAAAGAATATGAAATCAAGTAGAAGAAAAATATAAATTTTTTATTCTTGAATCATTTACAAAATTTTAACTAAAAGCAAATTGGGAATTTTTTTAATCATAAAGTTCTTGGTTTGTTTCAAATTAAAAAAAAAATTGCTGAAATTTAATCTTTCACGAATTTCAAAAAATTTTAGGGTGAAAAGCCAGTGTTCAGCAATATCAGGATTCTCGGTTAATACAGCAAAAATATTCAAAACAAACATACATTCAATTTTACATTCAATATAAATTAAAAATTTTTATATTTTGCTCTGTTCAAAAAATTCTGCAATGAAAATAAATTTAAATATATATAGAAAACATTCACCGTATGAAAATATCACTAAGTAATTTTCAACAGAAGCAAATTATTTTAAAAGATTAAAATTATATTCAAACATGTAGTTTTTTTTTTCCAAAAAGTAAATATTTTATTTTTAATCATTTTATTCTGAAACGTTAATTGCTGCAATAAATTACGCAAATTTTATTTGCAAATTTGTTGAGTAGTATCATTTTTTCTAAAGTGGGGTAGTAAAATTTTTATTTGCAACTTCTTTTATTTTTTGTATAATGCAAATAAATTAGATAATTAAGTATTTTAATAATACTTATCACATCAATTCAGAGAAAATTTTATTGCTTTTTATGTTATGGTAGATTTTATGATTTTAAAAACATTTTTTATCAGTTGTAGTGTAAGAATTTTTTTTTTATAAAATATGAATTTAAAAATACTAATCAGTTGTAAAATAAGAATTAGGTATATTTTTCCAATGGTCGGGATATATCGGGATGTATTGTCCCCTTATACCCAAAGAACCGGCCAGAAACATTGACCTCTTTGCCACCGAGGCGTTGCCCCGGTTGCACCACAGGGGGTGGGCCACCAACGCACCATCACACATGCCATAGGGACCCGTTTATAGGGTTGGTACCATTCATACCTCATAGACACACAAGAAAAGGACAAAGACAGGACAGAGAGAGAGAGAGAATGCATAACTATGCCTGAGCCGGGATTTGAACCCAGGACGTACCTACAAGTAGTCAGGCACGCTGACCACTAGGCAAGTTGGCCGGCTAGAATTAGGTAACATTTTTAAATTTTTGAACACAAATGAATATTTCCTAATTTCCTACACAATTTCAATTTTATCTGTTAAGATTTTTGTATTTAACACCATGAAGCAAGCAGCCTCATGGTAAGTAAAACATTTCTTGTAAGGCAATTATTTTGATCATCAGGACACGCTTTCATAGTGAATCCGGTTTAGTATCAAAAGGCCTACTGAACTTTCAAGCACTTATTCCGACGACAGGCGTAGATACAGAAATACAGTATCTATCGATTATTGTTCAATTGTGGTTGGAATCAAAACTGGTAAGTAATCCTGCCACTAAGACATATTGAGGATTTTATTTGCTATCATTATATATATATATATTGGTACTTATGTGAGAAAAAATATTAATCATTCCCGTTATAGTAAATTAACCTTTAAAAACATTTTATTCTCATGAGTTGGTAGCTCAATAATCAACATTGTTCTTTTCAATTCAACTAATCACGGATTTGAGTGTCACGCCAAGTGTAGATATTTATAGCGATTCACATATGAAGACCGAATTATGCAGAAAGTAATCTAAACGAGACAAACTACCGCATAAAACAACTTGCTAAGTTTAACCAGCGAGAATCTTAAAAGTGAACCGTCCATGCAAAAACCTATAATAAAATTGAAACTTTAAAAAATATTATTCTAAAAAAATAAATAAATAAAAATTACTATATATAATGTTCTATGAAGAAATTGTGCTAGCGAGAATTCTCATTGTTACTGAATAGAAGTATTAAAATTTCGTTTTATAATCAAAATTGGATAGATAAAGGAACTTTGCTATTGTTGTCTTGTGCCAGCTAGGCTGAATTATGGGGTGTACTGCTCCACTTTTCCAAGCGAATCATATTTTGGAGTGGAGTGCAACTTCTTCAGTACACACATACTATAGATACCTATTTATATGGTAGGCAACTATTTACAACCCATTCATACATGGAATGGACAAAGACAGGATAGATAGAGAGAGAAAGTACATCGATGACCTAACTGGGATACGAACCCAGGACATCTCTATCCACAGTCATGCACCATAACCACTAGATAAGACCTTTGCTATTCAAAAATTAAATGATAAGCTTTATTATTTTTAATAGTCTACAAATAAGTCTACCATAAGCTATGGAATTTTATACAGAATCATGAAAGTATATTTTAGGTGAATTGCTATTTCATTCTATGATACTCGCTATAGTAACATAATGTTGAAAATTTTATAATTATATTTAAAATTAGATTATTTTCTCAATAAAGCTAAGAGTAAATTTATTAACCTTCAATAAAAATATTTTCATTTGGATAAAATATAAAGAAATTATTCAATTTCGTATTTTTTATACAGGAAGAATATCATTTTTATCAAAAAGAAACGAAATTCTGATTGTAACAAAAAATATGTTGATACTTTTGTTACAACCATAATTTCAGAAACAGAACAATCAGAAACTCTGCACAATACATTTTAGCTTTCAATCTTTGTCGTTAAATTAGGTAAATAAGTATGGTGAAAATGATACTTTTAAGAAATGTCTCCAAATATTTACTCTGGATTTAACTACAGCAACTTTAATAAAAGCTATGATAAATAGAGAGAAATGGTGAAAATAGTACAAGTGTTCAAATTTGGCACATTGCGCTTGCGCAGAAATGAATGCGGCCATAGTCTAAAAATAAGTCAAGCGTGAGGAAATGCTGTTAAAAATCAGTTGGTAACTTATTAATATGTAACTGTATTTCGCATTTACTGTATTTGCAAAGAAATGCCCAGTCTAAAATACACTACTTGGAAAGAAGTGATGTTAGCAATCTTGAGAGAATTTTTGAGGTCAAAATTGGTACGCGGCACTTGAACAGAAATAGACAAGTCCAGAGTCTAAAGTAAAGCATGCAAGAGAAAATCTAAATTATCCTATAGTAATTTTCAACGTCCCAACTGCACTTGCGGAGAAATTAATAAAGGAACCAGAAATCTCAAATTCTTAATTGTCACTTCGTTTTGATAATTTTTAAAGACCTTTATCGGACAGTGTGCCACATTTACTTCAGTCTGTTACTCAAATATGATAATTATTCCTCTTCCGTTGTTCACTAGTAACTGGAATCGAAACTGACACCATATGCTCTGAAAAGTACTTTCCTAATTACAAAAATGTATGCCCTTTATTTCCGTTTCCAGTTTCAAGCGTCAGATAATAATAAGAATATTCAGTAGTTACTCGCAAATACACCCTCTTTATTTAAATTTTTAAGAGAATTACCATTAGTTATATGCAAGTATGTCCTCATTATTTAATTTTCTTTTACCTTCATATTTTATTTCACAATGCAGGTACGAATGTTCATTTAAAAAGTGGTATGAGGATTACGTGCAATATTACACAAATGGATATCTATGCCTTCATTATTCAAACATTTTTTTCATTTTTATACTATATTTCATAGTTCAGGTATAAAAAGTCGATTATTCGTAGGGATCTGACATTAAGTGAAATTTTATATGGCGGGCTCTTTATATTCTCATTATTTAAATATTTTTCTTTATTTTACACGCTATGAAATTATGTTCAAAATTTATATATATTTAATCGATAATGTTGATATTACAGCTGTTATCATGGAAAAAATTTTCTTGTTTCCATTCTAAGAATATTTAAAAAAATAAAAATTATGTAAATTTGCTTCTATGTGTGCTGAAAACTGAATATAGTTTTCATGCCTTTTTAAAAAAAAATGTGTGAGGTAAATTTAAAATTTCACCACTAGATGGCTCTGCAACATTTTTTATCACAGTTACTTTTTGTGTGTGATAAATAACACACACAATTAGTAATACAAAATATTTCAATTAAAAGATTATGCTACAATTTTAAATTAACAAAGGGTAGCACAATTTAAATATTTTTACAATGTATGAAATTAAATTAGTGCATATATTGATTAAATAATGCAAAATATAAGAAAAATGGAATTATCTTTTGTAAGTTTGTCTTGCATTTGTTTTTAATTTGTATTAAATATTTTATCAGAAAAACCAGACATGGCTACTAAATATATTATCAGCACAAACATCACCATTAAATTTATGTATTTCGAAAATATTATTAAGAAACACATTTCTAGAGAATGTGAGAGCGTAACAGAATAAAATACCTAATAGCCGACTTAGTTTGATCAACAATTTATAGAGTTGTGAGACAAACCTTTGAAATGTCTGTTGATTTGAAAACTGAAAACTTAATTCTTAAATTGCAAAATTAGTTCCAATATATAAGTTTATGAAATTCTCTAAAATCTAGAATTTAGCAAATATTATTTTTATAAAATTTTTTTATAAAGATTTAAAGCCCATATTTATTAAAAGAAATAAGCATTAATAGAAATCCACAGAAACTAATCTTATAAGATAAGAAACAATACGAGTACGGATATACTGAAGAATTAAAGACTATTTTGATAAAATTCTATATGATGATCACTAAAACCACTAATAACTTAAAACATACTTTTGGTAACTTTTTAACTGAAAATTATGAATTTGGATAAAATTTTGGCAACACTGGTTAACCAAAACGAATTTGATGCACTTTCTTTTTCGTCATTTAATTAGTGTAATTCTCGTTACCTTACATCCAACGTAAAATAATTTATTTTGAGCAGTTACAGCGTTTTATATTCTTACTTTTTATGACCAATTTTTTCATAATACATAAGCTAATATTGCAAAAATAAACACAAGCGCTGGTATACAAGAAAACAATAAATAAATCGAACAGCTAACTATGTCATCAACTCGTTCATTTACCCGTATGTAATTAACGGCTAACATCGCCAACACCTATTCAGTAGTTAAAAGCAAAATAAAGAGCTCTCTTTTGTAAACTGAAAATCATTTTAATTTGTACATGCCTCAACGACTGCAGAATACTTAATTTGTTTTTTAAGATGAAAATATTATGTTCTGGACGTACCACAAAAATCATTTAAAAAATAAGGGGAAAAAATTAAGAACAAAGAAAGAAAAAAAAAATTTTTTTTTTATGTCTACGCGACTTGGTGAAGAATAAATTTTTTCTTCTTTTGGCAGTTTTTCTCCTGGCGATTAAAAAAAAAAAAAAAAGAAAAAAAGAAAAGACATTGTGGGTGGAATAAAAAGGGCCGTTGCCTGTTATTAAAAGAGGCATAGTGATAAAAGTGGTCTTTAAGGAATGGCGGAAGCAATTAGATTCTACCATGCAAAGAAAAGGGGGGCATTTTTGGGGATAAAGGCTGCGTCGAGCAGAAGTCTCGTCCGTCTAGTTGTATCCGTTGACGGTAAAAATTATGAAAGGAGTTCTCTCATTTTAATTGTGAAGGGAATCTTAAAGAATCATTCTTTCATCGGAAGTCCTCACCAACAAATCCCTTTCAGAGAGAAACTTATAAGTTCCAAAATGCGGAAGTAGCTTTTGAGTCGTCTTCGAATTTGACCATTTGACATTTAAATGGAAGGAAATAAAATTTTTAATAGCCATAAGTGGAAACAAGACTTTGGAGTAGTTAAATAATCAAATATAGTTAGGACAGTATGTTTCTGTAAAGGAAGTAAATTGTAAAGTCTCTCTTAAGTAAATTGTTTAGTTAGAGTGAGGGAATCTTATAAAATTATTTTCTTTGTTTCAAGACATGCTTAGTGAGTCCACGTGAATCCTGAACTAAAGAAAACAATTTAAGGAACAAAATTTTAAAGTAAAAGAAAAAAAGTGAGTTAATGTCAAAAGAGAAGCTAAAAATTCCTATGTCATTTATTCAATAAAGATAATAGATAAATTGAAATTATACTATAATGTAAAATTCTATTTTAAAATTTGGGATTTTTGTAGAATTTTTTGGATAACAATGCTAACATAATGGTGTTGTATAATTATATACATTTAGGTAACTATAAATTAATATTTATATAAAATAATCATTTATGATTACTTGAAAGTGAATCTGAGAGAAAAATGGTGAATGTTAAAGTAAAACTGGAAAAAACACATATTACACATTTTCAAAATTTTTACATATATATCTCAACCTATATTTCTCCCACCATTCTAATGACGGACATACGTTTTATTAATTCTTAGGAATAACTTAAAATTATAAATGCAGAAAATTAATTACCTTAAAGTAGCAATGTGAGCTTTTTATGATTTTGCAATGTGAATTTTGCAAAAGGTGTAATGAAAAAAATTATTCGGTCGCCAGATTAAACAATAGTCGCCAAATTCGATCACTTTGAAGTGGAAATAACTGTTATTCTGAAGTTTGATAGAAGTCAACTGACAATATTTTCGAAAATAAATCATTTTCTTCAAATTTTCAATTGAGGGGAATGAATTCAGATAATTTCACAACCAAATTTATATATGAATACGCATATCTGAAATAGAATTTATGTAAACTCAATTATTAGTTTTTCTCACCTGTTAATAACTGTTCAAGAAACAAACAGTTCAATGATCACGAAATTGAATATTCAATTAACAAAGCACACTTGCGGAACCATTGTTATTTTAAATGCAAATGACGGACTTTAAATCTTATCAATAGCAAATTTTAATCAATGAGGAGTTTTATAAGTAACATCAATATTGACAACCATTATTTCGGCCATTTTATAATGAAAGCACCAAATAAAGAAGCTCCAAATGCTTTTCAAATAGATGGCTTCACTTTACTAATTTATTTTCATTCTTCAAGAGATATCAACGAGTTAAAAACTGAAACAGACACCATAAAAAAATGAGGAATTGACACTAAAAGAAGCATTCTTGGGTGTTTAATTACGCGGGTCAATATATTCCTGCTTTCCCTCGGCGATAGTTAGCAGTTTATTTAATTTAAAATACGTCGCAGAGAGAGAGAGAGAGCGATATGCAAAAAGAATGGAACAAAATGGCGGCCTAACAAAACAGAAAATAATTCGAAACGGAAAACGATTCCAAAGATCTTTTCCAATTTACTTCTAAAAGGTTTTGTTATCACTGTAACTTATTTAATTAGCGGTATTCCCTTGGGAAACGTGTTTCTTCCTTTTTTTTAAGTATTCTGATTGAAAAGGGGGGAAGTGAAAGTTGCGGTAAATTTGCATGGAATGTAGCTTTAAACCGTGTTAGATTGAAGCAAGTGAATTAAAGTAGTCTGTAGTGATATCTTCTTTTTATTTTCTTTCTTATTTCGGCCTTTCAGTCTCGATTTTGGTTTTGTTATTTCCTGTTTACCAAGAACATGAGTTTTAAGACTTTAAATATTTTACTTATATAAAATGACACTAATAAAAAATTCTTCGGAATAAATTGTGTGTGAAAAGTTTCTATAATTGTTAGTTTCCAACAAATAAACAATGTGAGAGAACGAATTTTCTTTTTCTCCGCTTTGCCATAATTTGTTTGCAAGTCAAAATTTATTTTTATTCAAATGTGTGTGCGGCTTATATCAATGGAGGCTTTAGTTCATGGATTATTTATATTTTACCTATTTTCAGAATCAAGAATGAAAATCTTAACTAGTGTTCAGTGGCGAATTTAATCACAACCGGGATTACTGCTTGTCGAAATTTTTAAAAAAGTTCTAAAGGAAACAAAAACGATGCTGTCATTCGTTGTAGTAGTGTTCTAAATTATTTTTGTTACTTTATTGTAAATACAATGTTTTCCTGTTACTGGTACTTCAATAGAGGTTAACAAGAACACATTCAATTTAACCTTTTTCGTTCTAACAGTGAGTCGATTTGTAAGATTTATTCTCCTGAACTTTGATTTCATTTAAATAGAAATATTTTAAAATTAGAACACTATTATTGTACACAAACATGTTCGAATTACTGTAATGATGATTTTGGAATAAAAAATTAAAATATGAATGACAAATTTACAGTTTTTTCCCTTAATATTGCATTTTAGTGACATATTTTAGTATTAAAATTGCAAAGTCAATTAAAGTTTCAGAGTCAAACGATAAAAACAGTGGTGTATATAAAATACATTTATTCAAAAATTTCTGTAAAATTTTGAAATACATCTGAAAGAGTGCTTAATGTTGTAACTTTTTGCATTGAAGTGAAAAGATTTTGATCAAAATTTGCTCATATGATTAATACATTTATAATACATTCCATGCAGATTCTATGCAGTTTTTACTATTCTAGAGCAGTTCGATTTTGAGAAATCATGATTTTGATTCAAATGTTACAAGTAATCATTAAAAATAAATCATTTTTTGTAAAAGCCTTTCTCGTTAACTTGAGATAAATGCAATAATAATGTAAATAAACAATTACATATTAAATTATATCTACAAGCTGTTTTCAACAACCAACTTTGAGATTCTCAAATTTTATGTAATTAACTTATTTTTAATGCTGAAGAAATTTTATAAAATTGTTGTTTCTTAGACATTGAAATTGATTTTTCGCAAAACCTGAATTTAAATTCATAAAATAAGTTGTTAAATGTATTTGTGCTAAATTATTTATTTAGAAATTATTCTAAATATTTATTTCTAAATAAGTCTATTTAAATAAAAAAATTTCCAAATGAATTTAATTTACAGAAACCGCTTGAAGTATAGTTCTTAAATCCATTAAATTTCATTTTTAATATTTGTAAAATTTTCATTAAAATTATTTATCAAAAAATGTATTTTATTATTTTCATTTAAAATTCTCAACACAACTTCGGAGATATCGTTTGTTTTCCTAATGAGTTGTTACTCCTGGTTTAAATTTCAAGATCAATCTGTCCTAAAGCGGTACAATTTTCCTCTTAGAAAGCTAATGAACTAACGAACTAAGAAATCATGGTGTTCACAAAATAACTCAGAAATTTAAAAAAAGAAAAAATTTTTTTTGCTTAGATTTCTTACATGATATTGCCCTAAAAGGAGGTTCAGTCAAAACATTTATTCTAAGGTACGAATACCAGAAGGTGACACATTTTGTCATCAAATATTTGGCGTCATTTATATACACTGATCTCCAACTGTTAAGAAACAACATGTATTTAGAAGCTCATCATAAAAAAATGACACTTAATAATAAAATTTATAACTTAGATAAATGATAAAAGCAAACTGTTGTAAAATTATGCAAAAACTCTAGCTAACACAGAGTTTTGATCGAAAAGAACAAGTATTCAGGACAGTTTGAAAGAACAGAACATTAGGCTTTCGCAATAATGCTTTTGTCGACTTTCAATTTTTGTCAACAAATTTGTTGATAACAGACAGCAGGGTCCCGCAATATCTGATAGAAACCGTTTGCCCGATGATCGGTCGGAATAATGGAAATGGGGATGTCAAAGGCTGACGCTCCTGAACGAGTGGTCCATCTTCTCTGGAATCAATATCAAGCCAAAGCTTTTGTGTCCAAATATATAAAAAAAAAGTTCCAGGCTGACCACGACCTAAAACACCTGCAGAAGTCCGTTTCAACCCAAAGGAGATGCATTTATGGCACATCACTCTGTAGTATCTGGAAGCACCCATCTGGAGGGAACAAACCATCAGATAATCAACAATCCAGCTGCGTGAAAAGACACTATTACTGCGGATAATGGTTTAGGCAGGTATCTCACTCGGTGTTCACACTAACCTGCAATGCTTTCCAAGAAGTAACTGTGACTGGGGTGAGATATAGAGATCAGATCCTTGATACGTATGTCTGTCCATATGAAGAAGAAATTAACAATGATGTCACTCAGATGGATGGTCATGCACTACCTCATCAATCTGCTATTGTTGAGATTTTTCCTCGTTAATTAATAAGAACTTGAAGATCTTGATTTCGATTGAAAAGAATGGCCATCTAAATCACTAGACCTGAATTTCATAGAGTATATGTAGGACAATCTTATTAGACTGGTTTCTGTTTTAAGTGTTTTTCCAAGGTCTGTATGGGAGATGGAAAACAACTTATTGTTTGGTTTTCCCTTCTCATTTCAGTAAATGACAACTTAATTGACAACATGGAAAGTCAATTCCGCCAATGTATTCCAGTTAGAGATAGCCTTATTGAAACTCCTTTTTGCTATGTTTTTATGACATTTTACCACATAAAGCTACAATTATTCTATTCTGAAGAATGGATTTTTCCAGCGAGATTACTTTTTTGTGGTAAATTATTTGAGTTTTTCTTATGTAAAGTCCTATGTTGCAATCAATACATATACCTATTTTGTGCAAATGTCATCTAAATTTATTTTTCTAAAATGTAATTTAAAAGCCACGACTTCTTAATATTGACAATATGAATAAGATGATTAGGTCGTTGCGGATGCAATTTTGCCAAATATTCTTAATCGAGCATTATATTTTTTAGTAGACAATTTTTCTAAAATATCCTAAAAAATCTGTGAATAGCGAGATTTAGTAACATATCACACTCTAACAAATTTTAAGAATAGTAAAAGAAACAAAAAGACACCTGTTTTGTGTAAGTAAAGTAAAAAAAAAAAGTTTGCAACAAACATGTTGGACTGATAAGGATTTGATATCTTTATGAAATAGTAAACTAAAACAGTTGGATCTAAAATATGGAAACAAACTATAATTCATTTTAATCAATAACCAAAAACATTTCTTAAGAATTTTCATGTGAAACTTTAAATATTATATAAGCAGGTTATAACAGATATACTAGATTCCAAAAATTATGCTATATATCGATATATATTGGTAATTCTTATATCGATATATATTGGTAATTCTATTTAAAATAAATAACAAGAAATGAACCTTGAAAACTATCCAATGAGCAAAAACATTGTCAGATTGGATAAATATTTCCATAGGAGAAAAACCAAATCCCCTATACTCTTAAACAAATGTAGAAAGAAAAGATAACGGGTAAAAAAAAAGTCGAAATGATGATAAAAATCGAATCTAGTGTCTTGCAACGGTAAATTTTATGCGTATCAGAGAGAAAAAGGATTTTTTTTCCCTAAACCCTCCCAATATTTAGAAAAAGGGATAAAAAAACTATCATTTTCCCTTCTACAATCGCTTTGGTAGGCACAGATGTTATCTAATTAACACGATCGGTTCACTGGGAAGGGGGTGATTAACAGGACAAATGAGAGCTTAATTACTCACTTAATTTCGTTCTCTTTTTGTGTCCAAAAGAATACTTAAATCAATCCACTTTCTTTAGTTCACTTCGCTTTGAAGATTTTCGTCTGATTTTTTTCCTTCTCAGACATTTTTTTTCTACAAATGTTAATATTATTATTCGTCAATAGCTAAAAATTTAGATTGGCCATTTACGGTAAAAGCTATTTTATTATTTAAGATATAAGAAGTATATTCGAAAGAAAAAAAAATCCTTTTATTTATTTTATTACAAATTCTATTTCTCGTATTTTTCTCATTACTGTTTTTCAATATATAGAGAAGGCCTTCATTTACGATCATTGTTCTTTTATATAACCTTTGACAATCAATATATAATTTCTTTATTACTCATAATTTTAAAGACATTCCTTTTTAAAGTATAGTGCCTGAATATTTGATAACATAGCTTTAATAAATATTTTATCAATAAGCGATTAATAAAATATATATTATTAATAATAAATGGCTTATTTTAACAATATGCAATTTATTAATAATAATAAATATTTTAACAATAATTTTAAGTGGTAATACAGCCACGTTAAATCATTAATATTACACCAACTTTAAATTCATATAAGCTAATGTTTATTATAAATAGAAATTCCATTTCAGTATTTACAAATTTCTTGAATAAATTTTAAATTTTTATAATTTTTGGAAACATTTTTTGTTAGTAAGCAACAAGGTAAATTAAAAAAAAATAATAATAAAAGCATAAATTTAATGAAAATCATAATGACAAGTAATAGTATAAATACGGAAAGATTTTTTTAAATTAATTGTTGCGAAGTGTTTATTCTGAATTGAAATAGAAACACATGAACTTTTGATCACAACAAAAGGTGTGAACTAAAATAATTTTATTTGCAATCGAAAAGTTGAATACTTTTTCAAATAGTTTTGTTTGACTTCAAATATCAGTTAAAACAGTTTCGTTTGCAATTAAAAATAATAATAAAAAAAATTTTCCTGAACAATTAAAAAACCCAAATTCAAAACAATATCAATTTTTAAATTTAAAACTATGAATGCAAGTTGAAATAATTTTTATTTTGTAACAGAAAAGTTTCACTTACAAGTGTAAAAAATAACCTGATGTTAAGCTCATTATCAAAGAGTCATATGCTTAAAAATGAATATTTATAAAACTTACTGAAATATTTAAAAAATGTTTTTATTGTATCATTTAAATCAAAACTATTTTTAAGCATTCTTTTATTTTGAAATAAAACTAAGTTATTGGATGTCAGAATTTTTATAGAAAATAAGAATTAGTTATCCAAAAGTATATAGTTCAAAAGAATTCCTCGGAAAGCTAGGACAGTTAAAATTAAATTACTATTCAGCCATGTTAAAAATTGTAAGCAACTTGTGAAAAAAAAATATTCGCTCCAAAAACATAAAATTAAGCAGAGTGATTTGTTTTCAGTGATAAATGATTGAGTATAATCGATATCGAAAGAGCCACAGTAGACTTACTTTTGTAATAAATTCTTTATGTCTTTATTCTCCCCTTCGCTTGTGTAAATAATTTAAGCATTGCGCTGTGTCACAAATGCAAATTTTGTTTTAAAAAATGGCATTCATGTTAATTATTTAAAAGTCGACCTGCAAACGATAGCATTAACTATTGTTTGCAAAATAAAAATTAATATTGAAAATTATTCGAAGCTCTTTAGTAATAATATTCATCAATAAAGAAAATTTAAATAATTTTTTTGTAATTATGAAAATAAATAAATGATTAATTTTGTTCGCAATAAAAAATATTCAGAACAAGAAAGTTTCTTATAAGAAAACGAATTCTTTGAATAGTTAAAAAAATAAATCATATAAACATTTTATTCAACAAAAAAGTCAAAAGTTATTCAGTGAATTAAGGATATTTTATACAGAAAAAATTTTAGTCATTTTGGGAAAATGCTAAAATTAAGGGATTTTATTTGATGTAAAAAATGACAAAATATATTCTGGGTAATAGCAATGATAACTTATAAAAAATATTTAAATCATTTTAGTAGTTAAGAAAATAATCAAATGAGAAAAACTTATTCAATGCAAAAATTGATGAAGACATTCTGAAATTTAATAAAGTAATGCTATTTTATGACGATTTTATATTTATGATATTAATGAGATATATGTACAGTTTTAAATACACTCTCAGAATTGCACGATTTTGAATTACGAAAATACGCAAATACTACAGTACTACCAAACAGAAGAAAATACCCAAACATATTAAATAAGAAATTTAGTATAGTAACGACAATTTATAAAATAAATTTCCAAAATATAATTCGATGAACATGTTAATCTGAAATGTAGAAAAACACTTGTAGGAATAACAGTTACTTCTCATACTGAAATGTATAAAATTTGTAAACGAATGTTTGTCAAAATTTAAAATAGAAAATTATGAGTATCTAGGAAAATTACGAAACATGTTAGAAAAGAAACTGATTTTAAACATGTGTGGGAGTTCTAAAATAAAAATTTATTTCGAAATATTGTAGATATTTTAGAAATATCAAAGGATAACTCTTTATTCAAATAACATTAAAATTGGCGGAAAAATTTATAAGACACGTGTTAATAAACTTCGAAAATATTTTTATTCACGTCTTTACGGCAACAGCGGTTTCACCAATGGAAATACAAGAATAGAAAAGTTCAATGTAACCAGAAATGCACAAATGAATTTCAAAACATTAAATTTTCTCTACATTCAACTAACGTCATAAACACACGCATACACACGTATTCCGAATAATACGATCTAACTGCCATCTATTCTCGAACTCGTAGGCTTCTTTCTGTGTCACAAACAAATAGTTTTCCTGCGCGATCAGGTAAAGCTATAAAACAACTCAACACGAATTCATTCGATGACAGAACTTTTCAAAGCATGTTGAACCATCCAATGTCCGTGGCGAATAAAAAAAAATGAATAAAAACGAAAGAGAAATAAATATATATATATATATAAAAGAAAATCTGGTTATCCTTATTGGTTGCCGGGGATCGTAAAGTGGAAATTTGTTTGAATGGATGAGTAAAGACGAAGTGGAAGGTTTGGGAGGGGGTGTCGGTGAAGGATGCATGCGGTGTATTCCAGGTGTAACGCTTTCGCTAGCCTTTCGCTTCAGATGCTGATTTGGTTATTTATATATTTTTTTCCCACTTGTATCTCGGAGGCCAAAAGGTAGCAGGAAGAGAATTTAAATTCGTCGCGATGGGTGCGATATCCGTAGTCAAAGTACGAAAGCTGTAGCTCAATAAGAATGCTAAATTAATATTTTATATTTGAAAAAATTTTAATTGATATATATATATATATATATATAATCCACATTACTGATATGAATTACTTTATTTTAATCAGCTCAAGATAAAATAAGATATTGGGAAACTAAAAATGCTAAACCTACAAGTTAGAAATTAAACCGAAAGCTTATTCAGCTATATCGAGTTTCTAGCGTTTTGTTTCCTGAGTATAGCGTTCGAGCAAGAAATATTTTTAGGATGTTTCAATATATTATTAATTCCTTCATTTGATTAAAAAAAAACAATTTTAATGATTAATATGCATTTTAGTGGATCAATATTTTTTTCTCAAAACCTCTCCACCATTTCGATGCTGATTAAAATACTATGCCAAGACATGTCAACAACAAAAAATAAAACATTTATTATCTGTTTAAAAAAATGCATGATAAATTGCGATAAATTTAAAGAATAGAAATTTACAATGTTCAAAATAATTTATGTACATACAATGAACTAGTCTTGAGGCAAATACTTTCTATTGGAGGTGGGGAGAAAAATGTTTGATTGATTCATGTATGGAGGAAAACACTGCTTTGGAGCGACGCAGAGAAAATAAAACTAATTCGATAATGGAATTAATTATATGTACTTAATTTCCAATGATTAAAAGTATACTAATCTTTTTATTTTATTTACATTGTTGACATTTCAATAATATCAACAACAAATTCGTATTTTAGACTGATAAATTCAGTCTTAATTGTAATCCCAAAAATCAATCAATCATAACAGACAAATCTCAAATTTTAATCATTAACTTTTGATGCCTTACTAAGAACATTTTCATAAAATATTAGATTGACTTCTGTAAGATAAAGGCTATCTATGTATCCAAATTATCAAATGTAAATATATCAGTAATCATGTAAAACATTAACACTCGTAAAAAAATTTAATTATATATATATATATAAGGTTCGTATGACATGAATAATTTAAATTCAATACACCGTAAACTCAGAACATACATTTATCTTCATTTAATTAGAAAACCACGTGACTCAAATATGGGTAATTGATTGCCAAACTCAACCTAACGTCGAGATTTATTACAGTTAAACTCATAAATTAAATCAATAGTATTTATCAATCAAGACATGTTGCTTTAGTATTTAGGTATCAATTGATTTTTGACATCATTTATTTTACTTGGTAAGAATTCGAGACTTTCGATTCTTCAATGATTTATCATTAAGTGATTTAATTTAAATTTTGTTAAAGGACATTGAAATCAATTGCAGAAAAATTAACTTTAGTTTAAATTCTGGAATTGTTTTCATTATTTTATTAATACATCGAAAGTTTTAAAATGAACTATGTGGTCTTTAATTCAAATCTCCTATTTTCAAATATTCTCTAATTTGAGAAATATTTATCCTTTTGGAAATTTTTCATCATAAATATATATCCTATGATTTCTTTTTGTAATGCAGATTTCTGCTGATGTCCCACTTATATACAAAGAGATGTTAGTTTGTTTTTGCATGGTGAAATTTTACACACGAGCAATAATTTAAAGTAAATTGAATGAGAAATTAAAAAGATTTACACAAATTTAAAGTACAGGACAAACGTTACAAATATTCGTGACCGATGGGGAAGCTGAACTTATGAACTATTGAATGGAAGGCGGGAGTGCTTACCACTCAACTGTCAGTCTATTTTGCGTGCAGATGATCGTAAAAAAATATAATTTAACTATCTGAAATAATTTCTTTAATAATACACATTTTGCCAAACATTTACAGATACATCAAAACAGATAGCATTTGAATTTTTAAATCCAAATTAAAATTGATAAAAATGGTATCTGTTAAATATCTTTTATCAATTTTGATGACTGGTATTATTTTTAAAAAAAATGAATTTTATCTACTTTAAGTTTTGGAATTTACCTTTTATTTAATAATTAATTTCATTTAAATTTAATTTTCAATTGATCATTTATTATTTAAATTTTAAATTAATCACTAATTATAAATTAATAATGTGAAAATCAAAGAAGTCAAATGTTTTTTAAAGGAAAATACACATCTCAGATTCAACAGTATCGCGAATACTACTACTACTTAAAGCATACAAATTATTTGCTAAAAATATGAAAAATACAAAACTACACGTTAAAAGTTCTGGGAAAATTTTAACTGTAATACTTAATTAAATTTTTAAATTTAAAAATATGTTTTAAAAATGAATAATAATTGTAATTGGAGATAAGTGAAAATATTTCCACGAATTTGACCGTTCATGTGCTTCTAAATAAGTGAACAATTTACTTTCATTAAAAATTTAACGAAAATAACTCTTTTGGGGAAACTTTCAGCAACTTTTACATTAAAAATAATATTGATCCTATGATGCCAGTAAAATTGATTTAGATGCAATTAGATGGTTGAATAACGTATACGGGTGCTTAAAAAATGAATCCATTTCAATAAGACTGATTATAACAACGGTCATTGCAACTATATAAACCAATAAAAATTCCTTTAATATGCGCATTTTTTTTCTGTAAGAAGTATAAATA
Organism: Latrodectus elegans; assembly: GCA_030067965.1. Lineage (NCBI taxonomy): Eukaryota > Metazoa > Arthropoda > Arachnida > Araneae > Theridiidae > Latrodectus > Latrodectus elegans. The sequence goes on along the minus strand of CM057816.1, from coordinate 49,371,655 downwards.
AAATTCTAGGTATTCAGTAGTAAATATATTACCTATTTAAATTTTCTTAAATAGAAATTGAAATGTTACACAAGAAATACAGAATATAAGCAAAAATGTATCGCATTTAAAATATAAAATTTGTAAGAGAAAAATAATTAGGGCTAAAATACTTTTCAATATGAATTTATTATTTTTTTTAAAAAAAATTATAGTAAATTTACCCTTAAGTATATTTTTACAATACAAATAATTACTTTCAACATTTAATAATATGCAAAATTTCTTAATTATACGTAAATATAACATCAAAAATTAAGTTTATGTATTCAATTATCAATTGCGCTTGAATCAAATTTGATGTATGTTCGAAAAACAGATTAAAATTTAAAAAAAAACATAATATATATTGTTTAAACTGAAAGGATAGACTTTGAGAAATTCACATCATAAAAGTAAGGATGAGACATTTTAAAATTTTCTTTTTTCTTTTTTCTTTATAATTACAATAAATACTTTCCATAATAATCAGGAATTAAATTTTAGCTCGATTAAAAAATGAATACACAATAACTATTTATTCATACTAATTACTTTTCCTTTTATATTCACTGGCCGTGAGGTAGAAAATAATTGGGATAATACGTGTCCTAGTAAGCATGTCACACAAACTTCGACACATTTCCCAAAAAATAATTTTATCCGCAATATTGAATCCAGAGAAAATCCCGTCAACACTTTAGTACTTAGCATGTAAATTTGCTTAGAAGTGTGTTATAGAACTTATATATACCAATAATTCCCACAATAAAACCTTATTAGATTGAGACTTTTTTTAAAACGTCTATAATTTTATTTACTTGAAATAAAAAAAAGTCCTCCTAATTTTACAATTATGAATTATTAAACTCTAATAATTAATAAGTATTAAATTTCAGCTTAAATAATTAAGAAAAATGTGTACTTACTTATGTCTTCATACTGGTTACTTTACTACTACAAATTCCTTCATTTCCCATAAAAACACACACGAATTTCAGTTTAAAAGAACTTATCCATTTAGTGCGTCCTAGAAAGAACGTTACGTACTAGGACCCAAACTCTAATAAGTACTAGTTTTTGATAAAAGCATTTAATCCGAAAGAAAATTATTCGTCAGTTGGGTATACAGTTGAGTTAAATTTGTGCGGACAGAATTTTGAGCATTGGTTCATCTAACGTTTGAGAACCAGGGCAGGTGTGTTAGCGTACCGAAACCGACCATGCCAGAAGCCGGTACTGCTCATAAACGAAGGCCTATGGAAGCCTTACGTGCGGGCCTACAGCACGAACCATCTGCTGAGGACTGATAGCAAGCAGTGGAAGTGAAACGGACTGATGGGCATATTTCCCTGCATAGCACAATACGGCCCCGACCTCCCCACCTCTTTATTATTTTTTTTTTATTCCAACAGTTATTGTGATCCTCCGGGGACCAGGTGGCGGGGTAGAGAATTTTTTTACGATTTTTCTGAACTCCCCCCCCCTCTTTTAGCTAGAATTTCTTACTCGAACATTGAAAGGGGGGGTCGCATATACATGAGAGGAAATGGGTTATAGAATCTAAGGGCAAGAATTTTCGCAAGGACCAAAAGGTGGTGAATTTTTTTTTTTTTTCATGTATGCGTGATCTATTGAATGGTGACGCCATTGTTGCGATGGTGTAGATGTAAAAAAATGAAAATTCCAACAGTGTTGCAGCACTGAATGTGAACCGAAAAATTCCACAAGTCAATAAAGCGCGCCATTTAGGCCATTATTTGCAGTTATTTTTCCAACGCTAGAAAATTACTAAATTAATGTTCTTATCTGCCACTGTGATTTGACGTTAATGGAAGACTAGAAAAGCGCAAAATAAATATAATTTAATGCGATGATAAAACAATGAACAATTCTTATTTTAATATTTATTACAAAAATAAGCTTCACGTAAAATAATTATCAACTGAATAGATAAACTAGATGATAAAGAAAAATATTTTAAGTTGGAAAATTTTATTTACAATTATTTATTTACTCCTTTTAAGTATGTCTGATAAAAATATGATTTTACATTCCTGTTAATTTATTAGAGAACAAAATGTGCCAAATTCCGCGAATAACTTCCACTAACAAATGATTATCTAAAATTCGAAAAAAATAATGATATTTGTTCTTTTTAATGGTATTTACTACTCACTTGGCTTCATTCGAAAAACTGTTTTACGCCACAAAAAAGTCTACTCTATCGATTAGCTGAAAATAAATCAAACAAAGTATTAAACGCTTAAAAAATTCATTTTAGTTACTAAATTATTAAATATCAAATTTGAGACTCCTTTCCTTGGCGTTCCAGCGCATTTCCGATCAAAGGCATATTGAAAAAAGCGGAAACATGTTCCCAACAGAGGGTGAAATCAATATTTCCTCCAAAATAAAAAAAAAAAAAACTAATAAATGCTAAGATTTTTTTAAAGGTGAGAATGTAAAGAGGAGAGGAATAGTCAATAAAGTACAGTTTCTTTTTTTCTTTAACCCAGCGGTTATACATAGAAGAGGAGAAATAAATAAATGGCTTTGTACTTGGGACAAGCAGATTTCCAAAATAACGCTAATTACAATTTATATTAATTTGCAGTAGCTAAAATTTAGAAATGAAACAGCGCTTTTATTTTACCTATCCTGACATAAGTTTCGTATCATTGTGTGAAGTCTTTCAATTTAATCATGGGTAATTATTTGGCTGGGAAACATAGTAATGGATTTTATTTATATCGATAAGCTTTCGGTAATTTTATTTGAATCTTTAAAAAAATTACTACTGGGTAAAAATGCACATGAACTGTTACATTAAGGTTGCAAAATGGAATCTTTGCACATGCTATTTAATTTGGTTTAAATTTCATTTATTTTGATGAAGATTTAATCACTTAGGAGCAACAGTTTCTGATATTCAAAATAACTACACAATCAAAACTTTATAAAATAAAAATGTTGAATTTTTTGAACAGTTGATCTGAAGGCATGGCCACTAATCATAAGCTCAATTCTAGATTTTACATTCTTCTCGAAATGGAAGATTTTGGATTCAATCGAACCAATGGTTGAATGATAGAATCAACATTTATCCTAGTTTATATTTGTCGCAATACATGCAACATTTATCCATAACTCTGGTTCATGCTTGAAATTTTTCTGCCGTTTTTGGTGACAAAAGATAAATAATTTCTGATGGATGATACTTGGACAAACATCAATAGAACTATCTATGTTAATAAGAAATATAAAATGAAATGTTTTTTTCTTAAAATTCTGAAGGATATCGTTACATTGGAAATATTACTGTAATTTATCAAACAAACAATAATTATGACAACTTATTCAGGTGAAAATTTTTTTAGTTTGTTTCCATTCGAAACTGAGGAAAGTTTTATTCATGTTTATAAATACCAATATAATTTTGTCAACCATTTCAAAAGCGAACATTTGGTGTAAAAGTGTGATTACATTCTATCAAATGAATACGCAAATATAATTTATTATCCAGTTGTTCAAATTTACATGGAGGTAGCTCAGGAATACTTATGCACACAAGTTGCGCAATTAAGACAAACGCCCAATATCATCTTTCAAGCAATAGAATACACTAATCTTTCCATAAAATATTACTGTACAACTCTCAAATTCAATCTAATCAAATCTCTACTGTAAAGTACATGCAGATTTTGCAATCAATTTGCCAAACTTATCTAAAACACATCGCGATTACGACTAGATTGAATCACACATTACCATCGAAAAAAAGTTAGGTCAAAACAAGCGTTCAAAAATACTGTGCATAATAAAATTCCCATAAAAGTGTTATGTAATACAACTATAATTCATAAGACACAGACATATTATTTGTTGATATTTTTCATCAAACATTCTTTATAAAAGAACATATAATTATAATGTACCACTTAAAATTTATCATAGTATAAGCATTTTTTATCAATCATAGAACACACAATTTTGGTATGTAAAACAAAAAAATCTCCGGAATTTCAACTCCTGAACACCCCCTTATTTTGAATGTAACATCTTATAAATAAAATGCCGTATCTTCATCTAAAAATCTAGCGTTCACTGAACGGACAGGTGGGAATTTAAATTATTTAAATCCCGTAACTTGCTTACGGAAGAAAACATTCCCAGGAGCATCATGGGATATTTAATGAGTCGAATACTTTATTTACAAGGATTGCAGGAAATAAAGTAAAAGAATATTCTTCCAAACAGACTGTTTATCTAGGGAATTTGAAGCTCTAGATGCTATGCTATAGCACCAAGAACTTCTCGGAAAGAACAGATATTTATTAAGGGTATTGTAAGAAAACAAACACTACTGAGGAAGTCAGGTAGAAATAAATTATTTTGTGGGACGTGGGAGGAAGATAATAAAAAGTTTTGTGTAGTGTAATGTACCTGATTGCTATGTTTTGATTTGTTTGCCCCGCCTACTTTGGTAAAACGTAAGAAAAATGGAAGTTAGAATATCATAAAACAAAGCATTTATAATAACATTATACATGATTAAAATAGTTACGAAAGAAAATCTATAATAATAATAATAAACAAAAAGTTATATTAACAGTATGGTAAACAAAGTTATTTATGAACAAGAAGGTACGACTTCTTTTCGCGTCTCTTTTCTATCTTTCTGTATATTTTGTGTGTTCACTCTATTAGGCACTAACGCCATCTCTTGTCAGTTGGTGGAGTTAAATAGATATGTTACACATTTAATTTTTGCATATGACAACTAATTAGATCGAGATCAAAAGTTTAAAAATGAATACTCCGAACTACAACCAACAACTTCACCCAAAGTAGGAATCGAATCCAAAAACTGTTGAAATGCAAAGCGAAGGCAATAAGGACTCATCTCTCAGCACGGCTCTATGACTTTTCGAATCGAGCCTGTTTTGAATTTTAGTATTTAAAAAATTAAGGATTAATATAATGCAGTAGACGATTTAACAGTTGAAAGCTGTTATTAAGTACTTTAACATAAACCACGCAATATTGTAATTCAAAAGAAATTTATGGCACGCCTATTTGCTTCAAGTTTACATATTTGTAAGTTTGAGTACTTAGGAATTTCCTTGCATTACGTACTAAAAAAAAAAAAAAAAAAAAAAAAAAAACTTTTGAAAAGCAAAAATATGTTTGGATTAAAAAGCCTGATAACGGTTTTCAGTTCTTAGGCTGTTCATTATATGGTATCGAAGCACCAATATGCATACAAAAAGCAAAAATGCAGCATACAAAACCCTTTCTCCATCGGTAGTAATTTACACTGACATTTACAATTTAACTGTACAATTTGGAGACTATAGAAACTATATTTATATATCATCATAATTTCTTTAAACTATAAACTATCATCTCAGACTCTTAATTAGGAAGGAATTTGCATAAATAACATAGAAATACAATTAGTTAGGAAAGAGCGATGAGTTATCATATAAAGTTGTCAGAAACTTATTGCACTTCATTAATATTAATCATAATTTAAATAAGCGTAAGATTTCAATAGAATAACAACTGTTGTCTGAAATCAACTGTAAAAATGCTTCAAGGCAATTACATAGACAAAAGGAGTTATATTTTTACTAACCATTCATCTGTCGTGAAATAATTTGTTCAAAATGTATTTAGATTAATCATCTCAAAATGTTTATTCACATCATTCATCTGAAAAATTAATTAAGACATTTTCAATATTCAGGAATTTTATAACGAAATTTTAATAAAAGTTCAATAGTTCTCATTTCGAAATCAGGAATTCCATATAAAAATGAGATAGTTTGAAAGTGCTTAATAATTTATTCTAACAAATGTTGAATACTTTATTAATTCAAAATATTATTTTTAATTTTATTATCGTCAAATATATACAAAAATATTTGCATTGTTTTCAAAAACTTTGAAATCTAAGCTATTTTTCCCAAATCAATTCAGTTACAGAAATTTAAAAAAAAAATTGCAGAATTAAATATTTTTGAGAAACTTCTCAATAAAATTGAGGACATTAAGAAGTTTTTTCTAATACTTCGACAAGAATAATAATTATAAGCCATTACTTCACCCTCAATATCCAAATGGGATTGAATATGTTCTTTTTTGTGTTTAGCAAGCAAAACATTTTATTAAAAAATAATAATAATAATAAATAAAGCATAAACTTTAGTGTTTTATAAGTATATTTTCTCGAGTATTGAAGTAGGATTACTTCTTTAGAATGTTTTAAAGGAGGTGCAATTTGAATAACTTGGATTTAAAATAAAATCATTCAAATTTTATATTTTTGAACAATTACTAATAAAAATTAATTTAAACTTATTACTAACAGCTTAAAGATAAATTCTAAAATATATTAACATTTTATAGTTTAAGGTGGCTTTCTCTCTTAAGACAACATGTAAAAGAGTTGAATAAAATTAAGAAAAATTTAAATAAATAAAATATACGTAATAAAATGATTTCAAAAGAAATAATACACATAAATAACAACGTGAACATAGAAAGGGTATTTTCATGATGAAGGTGGCCCAACAATGTAAAAGTATGCAAAAAATATGTGATTACATCACTACAATACCTCCACATAGGTAGCCAAAAATGCAGTAGAAAGTGCAAAATGTATCGAAAAAAGCTAATTTAAAGGTACTTTGATCTTTTTCAAATTCTGAAGTCATCATATGTATTTTCCATAGATATTTGAAACATTACACTTAAAAATTCTTAACGTTATTGTTCTACATCGAAAAAACAACATTAACATTCGTGTAAAATGACCGAAATAGACTTCCCATAATATTTGCTTTTTCTCAAATTTTGGTGAAGTAAGTCTAACAGTATTTAGTTTATAGCAATTTAATAAAAATAATTTTTCAGATTTAGCACAAAATCGACAATTTGGCAATATTTTGCTTTTAAATTAAAAGCATTTACTTATCAAGATTATTTTTCGGCGCATATTTTAAAATTTTTGTAAAATTCCTCTCAGAAGGTAGAAAAAATTTTATATACCTTCTCGCTTCCAAGGGATAGATTAATGGTGATTGAGAATTACATACATTGCAGTAAAACCATTTTTGCTGCACTGGCCCGAAGGATATTATTGTTTATTGTTTCATTTAATTTGTCATATGTTTATGAAGTGCATAAAGCATTTTAAAGTTATTTCGTGTAATTCTGAATTACCAGCCAAATAAAATGACTTTGCATATTTACTGTAAATATATTTATTTTTTAAATCAGAATATACAGTGATCAACATTACTTAATACAGCCTAATACAAAATGTTTCGGGTAACATATATCATGTTAAAGTATACTCCAAAAAAGAGAACTTTTGCCAAATTACAAATATTATAATTATAGCGAGTTTTAGATGACCTTATATTCAAATTAAAGATATATTGCATTTGGCGCTTTATTAATAACTTATGAGCAACTATTATTTATTATACTTACATATAATATGCTCACAATTATATAATGCATTCAAGCGCTTTAAATTCAATTCATATTGCGAAGATATTGACGTGTTCCTGTCTTTCACGCCCTATCATTGTTCAGAAATATGATTAGCTAATTCTGAGAACTGACTGAGTAAAATAATTTTAGGAAAGATAGCTTTTGATAAGTGCAAATATAATTTCTATAGAAAATTATAGAAAGCAGTTAGATATTTTATTTAAAATTTACAAACACACAATCAGAATTATAGGTTTTTGAACATAATGGAATCACCACAAAATAGGGAAACTAAAATCTAAAGCAAATCTAGTAAATTACCCAGAATGCTACATCGTCGTATGGATAGAAACAAAACAAAAAATCATCTATACTTATAAATAAAGAACTGATATCCTGTTATAGTAAGGAGAAATTCTAGGACAAAAATGAAATAAGACTTAAAATCTTCAGTTTTAAGCAAAAATATGTATAATTATTAATATTATAATAGAAGTTCTTTACAAAAAATAATATGAAATTAAATTTACAGATGCTATTTTACTGTAAATTATAAAAATATCTTTTTAAAATCATTTATCTCATGTTAGATTAGAAATTACTTATTGAATTTTAGATAGGAAATCATTTATTTTAGTTTAGATTTAGAAGCCATACATTTAGTTTATAAAACTAAAAGCCGTATATTCAACATCATTTTAAGATAGATGTCATTATTAGATTTTAAATTATTAATTTGAATTTAGATTAGAAGTCCTTTTTTGGATCTAAGATTAAAAATTGATTGTTTAAGATTATAAGAAACTCTTGACATAAAATCAGATAAAATTTGAAGAAGGTGCATAAAGAGTTTTTATATTTTCAAACGTAAAGAAAAATAAATGTCACACACATGGTGCATTCTTATATTCATATTTTCATTTAGGACAAGTCGTTATGAAGGTTATTGAACTCGAAACAATTTTCAAAAGTAATTTTTAAATTTTATTAATGCCAATATCATTTTGTATTATTTATATTTAGACCATATTCATAGTTAAATAATTTTCTGCTAATAATTGAATAATAAATTTATTCAATTATTAGCAGAAAATTATCATTATATTAATAAATCTTGCTATTTATATTAATAAATCTTGCGATTTATGAAATTGTTTTAAAATTAAAATGTCCATATATCACCTGAAATATTCATCGTGTGATAGTAATACGTATAAGCTTACGTCGAAATAAGCCATTATAATAGTGATCATGCGAAATATAGCCATTATATATATATATATATATATATACCAAAATAATCAGAAATTTCATATATATTGTTATAGTAATTAATTATTATGATATTATTGCAATCTTATAATTTAAAATTATTCTAAAATTAATATTTTCTCACTTAAATATTCTTTTTATAAGTATATATATAATTACATCATATATTGTTTTTAAAATGCATAATTATAAATGTGTATTTTTATATTTGTGACACAATATTATGTAATAATATTCATTCCTTTATACTCTAATAATAATAATTTTTTTTCATTTGAAATTATTCTTAGATTAAAATTTTTTTAATTTGTGGAGCATTTGGTACTCGCACTTACATAAAAAGGACTAAGAAAATGTAATAATATTATAATAATTATGTATATCCATTTATATTTATAGTAATGAATTTAACGATTTAAAATTATTATTACAAAATTTCTAATTTGGTACATCGTATTTACTGGTTATCTTCGAAAATAGATGAGAAAATTTAAGTGATTCATTTTTCAGTCCAGATCTGATAATATACTATCGATACACATTCTAACATTATTGAGATAAGAAGTATGAGTGAATATAGGCGGCCTGATTCCAATAAAACTATGGCCCGCTATTGATAGAATTTTAACAAACTTCATTTAAGAATAGGAATAATTCTGAAAGCGAAAAGTTATAAACAGCATCCATCCGCACCATATGCCATAACAAGATTATCAATAAGTACAGAATTCAAAACATGCGACGATGATCTGACATTTTGTAGCAAACATTCTCTAATGATGAACAGTAAATAAAAATCGAACTGTGTAACGGAGAAACGTGAGTCTCATGACGAAATATGAGGGAAAGAACAATGGCTGCCAGGTTCGCCCGCAGTAATATATATATATATATATATACTGAGAGAAAGTTCCAAATATCTGATGACAAAAGAAAAGGGAATTCATTTGGGGATGTATTCCATCGAAAGCTTCTCCAGTGTTTTCAGACGAAAGCCCTCAAGGTAGGAAAGCGAAATTATTGAGAAAAGCGGGATCTTTAATACAAATAAATAGAGAAATAAAATAATAGGAGAGGACAAGCTTGAGATGTTGCCAATAACTGATACTTTTTGATGAGAACGTAAATTTTTATTATGGAAAAAAAAAAGAACTGCTAAGGAATTAGATTTCGAAAATATTAATATTTAGAATATTGATACAAGCTAGTGCCAAATGCCTAAATTTAGCAACATACAAGAATTTCTTAAAGTAGGATCATTATGTGAGAAATGGTAAGCAATGCATTGCATTGCATATAAATTTCATTTGTAAGCAAGCAATTTATGTTAATAATTTTCAATTGGTTAGTGAAGTGAAAGACTTCGAAATGATAAGTTTAATTGGAAATAAATACATAAAACACTCCATTTTGGTAATGATTAGTTGGTTGGTTGGATTTTATGGCGTAAGATCCAAAATTGACATGTTGCGCAAGGTTATGATTAGAGAATAATAACCCCAAAGATTAACAATCTCAAGAATGTGCATAAAATATATAACATCAGGCAATAATGCTTACTACAGAGAAAGCAATAATCAACTACCTACATGAACAGTGACAGTGACATTTATTTAAGTTTGTAACAGACATTGTATCGAATATAAAGAAATGTATATTAAGCGACACTGCGTCAACTATAAAGCAGTACTCAAAGCCCAACGTACGATGTGCCTGTCCGTGAGGATAGTGCACTTTAGTCTGGATTTAATAGCACATGGCTTTAAAGTCTGAATAGACTGTCGTTTCTAAAAGAACGTGACTAATTCTTAAGCATACGATTTGAATCACTGATAATTAGAAGAGTCACAACTCTAGTTGGTAACAACTGATAATACATTCCGATGTCATGATGTATCGCATGAGAGGTGGACTCGAGTTGTCAACAAATTGATGGTAGTTTTATAAAAAAAAATGTCGGTTATTTTCAGATTTGATCTATCTAGTCAAATTAAAAAAAATCAATGATTAGAAATGGTAAATTTTGAAGAACTGAAAACTATATTTTTACATTTCAATTACAATTTTATAATTTAGATTGATAAGGAGGATAGGAATCATAGTTAAGTGCCTATGAGAAAACCCCTCACCCAAAATGCAAAAATTTATTTACATTATTGTCAGGAAAGAATGCAATTGAGATTTGAACATTGGAAACTGGTAATGTAGTCGAATAAATCAAGCAACTTATTTAGAACGGATGGAGGTAGTTGAATTTTGCAAGCACCCCACGAAGTCATGAATCCATCTTGCCAAGACTACAATAAGGTCTGATGGGATGGGGCATGTTCTTTCGGCCCTGCTGTTCTTCGAAGCTAAATAAACAGTCAAGAGATACTTAAATAAACTGGCAGATCAAATGCAACCTACCAAGAGCATATTTACTGATGGCAACGGATACTTATGGACGATAACGCAATCATGCATCGTACCAAAAGTGTTCAAAAATGATTCGCTTAACATCAGTCTCACTTCCAACAACTTTCCTGGACAGTGCAGAAGCTGAATTTTGGCCCGATCGAAAGTGCATGGAATATGGTGTGTATATGTGCATGGGAAGACGCATGCGCACACACATCGGACAGCACTTCCATCTAATTTACAACATTAAAATACTGAATAGACATTGCATGGTATTCCCTGGATATAGATGCACTCCAGAAACATGTAGATTCAGGAAGCAGATAAGAGCTGTCGTCTATAAAAAATAGTTTCTAAAAAATATTCTTACTAGGTTTCAAATTTATTGTCCAATGCGTGTGTATATACACACACATATTATATATATATATATAATTTGAACTATTTTAATACGTATTTTTTAATTTTATATTCACGCTAAATGTTATATCCAACTTTTAAGAAATTACATTTGAATACAATACTAGTTTAAATTAATGTAAAGAATCCACATCGATATCGTATAATTAGCAAATCAATTAAGGAAACGAAATTTCAATAAAAATATATGCATTCATTTTACCAAATATGATCTGAATTTAAAATGTTATTTTGAAAAAATATAACTGTACTGTAGAATGTTTTTAAATTTGAAAAACATTTCGATCACAATACTGAGGATTTAATAAATATTACTTATGAAAAATAATGCAATAAATAAGTTATCTAAGATAATGATTTTTTTTTTTTTACAAATATCATGTATAAAAATTCAAATTCAAAGTGAGTAAGTTTTTAACTTTAGAATCTTATGGGGGAAATTACTGCACTATCAGCGCCGTCTATCGATTTCTTTTGCTCAACTATTATTTTAGCATAGGGGGAAAGAAATAAAATATACTTTGAATATATATTGGAGAAATATATTTCTCAAATAGTTCAAAACACAATTTTGATAATAATTTTAGTATTTTTGAATTTTTTAAAAAAAATTTGATTTAATATGATTTGAAATAAATCTTAAATAGTGCTTGTTGAATAACTTATAATTAGAACAATGTTACAAAACTACTTTTTTTCGACTATAGTACCTTATTTACGTGATTCAATTGAATTAGATTTTGGTTTTCTGGAGCTTCTTAATTTTTTATAATGGATCATAAATTTGAGAAGAGAATTGATAAAATATGCAACAATGAAAATAATTAAATATATTGATTTTATGTTACTAAACATGTAAAGGAATGCTTAAATTTCATATAAAATCATTTTTACATAAATAATCATATACATACATTAGTTCCCTTGATGAATAATATTTTTAGGAATTTCATATTTATCGTAATAATATAAGTTTTCGTAGATTTTATTACCAACAAGAATACTGCTTTTATGCAATGAATAAATAAATTGGATGTTGTTTCTCCCATTTATTTCCATTTCTTTTAATTAGGATATTTAAAATTGGATTCATTAGATTAAAATTCATAATTTTTATTTTTAAGTTACATAATATTTCTCGCAGTCTTTTGGAAAAAAAAAAAAAAAAAAAAAAAAAAAAAACGCTTTAAACTATGCCATTTTATTTGTAAGAATATTCCAAATAATTTTACTCATCATTTTAATAGTCATTGAATTTGTTACGTTTATTCTTGTTACAAAAATGAAATGTGAATTTTTTTATACAGTTCTATCCTTCGCTATAAGAAACTGACACTTTGTTCAATCAACATTGATCAAGTTATATAAGCATCAATTTTTTCTAAAATGAAGATTCTTTTCATTAATTAAAAGCATATTGTGTCAAATTAACTAAAATATTTCCAAATCGGAATTTAAAAGATACCAGTTTCATTTATTTTTATATTTTCAATTTGGATTACATTTTTAATAGTTTTATTTGGTCTATAGATAATTATAAATTTAATATTTTTAACCCCGAATGTGTTAAAATATTAAATTTTTTTTAACACATTCGGGTAAACTTTATGTAAAAATAAATGAATTTGTTATTCACATTAATTAAGGAGTAGCACTCATTTTTTTCAGGGCAACCATCGCTGCAATATTTACACAACAATAATTTCCCTTTTATGCTTTATTTTAGTACAGGAAGAAACAGATACAAACAACTTGTATAAAAATAAATTACTGTAGTGAAGAATCATATTGAATTTCATATTTTACAATTGGTATAGGAATAAACTGACTTATAGTGGTTTGAAGAAATTATCTCTCTTCCTTTTAAATATTTTGCTGTTTAAATTATATGTTTGTGACAAAAACTAAAAATATAAAGAAATGTAGATAATTTCAGAACTTTGTTTGTCATTTTTTGTTTCAATATTAAATGTTGAAGAAAATTTTAGAGTCATTTTTTCCCTAAAAATGAAATAAGGGGCTAATATCTAGATTTCTCTTTCAGGTTAGTTTTCTGTAATTAAAAATGCTTACTTTAGATTAAAAAAAAAAAAAAAAAAAAAAAGAATTAGATGTGTCAAGAAAATAAATAATACAATAAGTTGTTTCATTATGTAACAAATCATTTTTTCCCTCAGATTATAATACTATCATTTTACTTGGATTCTTTTCATTCTTTCAACACCATCATTAAGATTTCCTTTTCAGGATACTAGTTTGTGTGCACAAGATTTAGTTAAAGGGGGAAAAACATCCTTTAAAATATTATTTTCCTGATCAAACCTCGCCCACAGGATATGTTTTCAAATTTTCCCAATGTTACTTTAAGAGTAACTTGAATAAGATATTGTTTCGTTCACAAGATTTAATTTCAAATTTTCCCTATGGCATTGTTAAAATATGTTTTTTATAGACATGATGTACTTCCGATTTTACACTATGGTATCATTAAGACATATGTCCTTCTTATAAAACTAATTTGTTCATAGGACGTGTTGCAAATTTTCTTTATTGCATCATTAAGATGTCCGTTTTATAATATTCATTTGTCTATAGGATGTATTTTCGAATTTTTGCTATTGCATCATTAAGATGTACATTTTTAATACTTATTTAATCATAGGACGTACTTATAAAATTTCCCATAAACATCTTAAAGATTTTGTTTCATATATAGACATTCTTAGTAGAAGTTGGATAAGGACTGTGGCAACTCAGCCACAGTAAATCCCTAAAGGGGAAAGAGAAGCGCATCTTCCCTATCCGATGGGGAATCTAGCCCACTTGCTATTTGGATGCGGTCGTAAGAAGGCGTATTGGCACCAGTGTATTATGGTGTGCAACTTATTTTTATGTAATGTAATCATGCAAATTGTTAATTGTTATTGTTAAAATAAAATATTAAAGACAACAAGACTTATTAATGAATGCAAATAACACGAAACTAATAAGTATCGCCACAAGGACCATCAGGAACTCCAATAAAATGATCGAATTATCATGAAAATATCTATCTCATAGTTACAAATATGTTTTATTTCGATTTTGCGTGCGTGCAATTGAGTGTTATTATAAATATGAGATTAAATTATCTAATTTCAGTTTATCGTCCTTCCCAAACACAGCTTTCGTGGAAAAAAACGTTAGATATAAGCGAATAGAGAAAATTTTTTCTTATAGCGATATTTTACTGTCGATTTTTTATAGAATCATTTCAGGATATATAGTATGTTCTTCAGAACATCAACACGACGTCAGTGGTTTCAATAAAATGACCCCATTACTCATAACAAATAGACCATTGAGAGGGTAACATAAATATATTCTAAAGGAACCAAAAAAAATTATGGTTCATAACAAAAGAAAGAACAGCAGATTCCTGCTTTCTCAATCCATATCATCCACAAACTAATCTAATGACCTACACCTTCGTCACAACCGCGGTTACAAATACTTTTATTGTTTTTTTCTCTCGTGGGCGCAGCAGTAGCAGCCAGCGAAACAGAAACAAAACCAGAAGAGTTAATCATCCAGGGAAGCAGCCTTTACCAACTTCTAAATAAGAGGTTCCATGGAATAAATTCACGCGGTTCCCGTTAAGTTGACGCTTCGTGGGATTTATTGGCCGTTAAGTCGCCCTCCATTCGGTCACTTCATTCGGGCCGGACTGTAGGGGTGGAAGTTAGGACGCTGCTCCAGCGATTTCAGAATCCAAAAAAGAAATGATTTCTTTCTTCTTTGATGTTATTATTTTTTCTAACGACTGCCACCCACCGCGGCTGTTAAAGTGGGTGAGATGACCGTAAGCCTTTCTGTTCAACAACGTTTGTTTCTTCTTTTTTACAGTCTTTATTTTACGCCTGGAATTTATTGCCGGAATTCCACTGGGCGAAAAAATTTCGGAATCGGAAGATTTAGGGTAAGGGATGTATAGAAAAAAGAAAAAGATAAATTTGAAAATGATTGTTTGAGGATTTTCTGAAAATTTTTTAGTCTGTTTCATCATCGTGAAAATATCATTACTAATAACTCATTAAGAGTTTAAAGATAAGTTTCTTTAAATTCAAATATATATATATATAAACTCGAAACATACGCAAAATAAAATTATTTAAAAAAATAATAAATGAAGTATTTTAATTTTTTTTTTGGAAAACTGTAGTTAGCTGTGTCACAGTAAACATGTTATTATTGAGCACATACACAGAGATTAAATTCTTTAAATATGAATAAAGGAAAATTCTCAGAGCACTGATGGAAGTATCGGTGTTGCCCATGAGAAAATTCATTTAGGGATGTTGTTGTCGTCGTGTGACAGCTAGCCCGGCATTATGGGGTGCGGTGTTTCACTTTTCCAACTGAACCATACTTTAGATGTTGTAGTCCGACTTCTTCAGAACACACATGCCACAGGGACCCGTTTATAGGGTAGGTAACCATCCACAACCAATTCATAGAAGGAAAGGGCAAAGGCAGGACAGATAGAGAAAGTACACCCATGCCCGATCCGGATTCGAACTCAGGACCTTCCTATCCGCAGTCAGGCACGCTAAGTCCTAGACAAGTTGAGCGGCACATTTAGCGATATAATAATGAAATTACATTTTAATGAAAACTGTTAATCTTTATTTTAATGAAAAGACAAGAAAAAATGCTCTAAATACATGAATATCGTGCAGTTTAATAAGGATGTCTGCTTTTAAGAGCTTTGCGAAAATTGCAGATAACTCCTCTGTGTTAAAAAGGCATTGTTAATATATAAAAGCTTTTGGTTTTAAAGATCAAGTCTAGATTTCTTGTATATGTGGACAAGACAATTCTCAAAACAAATCTTAAGCAAATCATAAAATTTTTATTAAGTTAAATTGAATATGAAAATGTTAGCTTAAAAATTTTCCGAAAAAAGTTAGTTACTCAGTATGAAAAATGACGCAGTTAACAAATAGAAGGTTTCATTTTAAAGATAAAGTGCAAGTCATAAAATCCTTCGATTCTTAAGTCTAAAATAATAAAAACTGCAACTACAAGCTATAATTTTTTTTTTAAATGAACTCTCAAGAAATATTAAACTTATGTGTGTGTATACATAGAATTATTTGCAATAAAGAATATCAGAACGGAAATTGCCAGCGAATCTAGGATACAAACATTAAAAGTTTAATTCTTTTTAAAATACGCAACATAAATCAGTTGTTTGAACTTCCTCTGAACATGTAAGACAACAGAAGTCTTGGGATACAAAATACTTTTGCTTAAAACAATTCAATCGTCCAATTCCAGTATTTTTAAATAAATTTTGCACATTTATTAAATAGTTTCACCGAATTTGCAAGCAAAAGATAGCTGCGTGATAATCCAATAGATATAAGATTACAGCACCAAAAATCTAGGAATCTAAAATATTATCCAATTCAGACAATGCAGTTATCTAATAGGATGTTTTGCCTAAAGCATCCAATTTTTGAAGAAAATGTGCATGTCTGCAAAATTGTTTTAACACATTCATATGTAAAACATTAGTTAAGCTGTTATCATCTCGGTGTCAAGATTGTGTAATACTACAATTTTAGCAATTTGCATAATTATCATGCTAAAAAGCAATTCTAGCCTTAAATTTTGGTATTTTATCGAAAAAAAATTCACATATAAAATTTTAGTAAGTTTGTGCATTTGAAAAAATAATTATTTCTTGTGCAGAAGTTACGATTTTGTTTGTTTGTCGCTCTATATTCATTATTTGCAAACGAGGAATAAGTCGATGCAGAGCGACAATTTAAAGTGCATTCCAAACAATTTCAAATATCAAAGCTAGATGTAAGTATCGAACTCATGAATTTTTGAAGGTCAAAACACTGGCAAGAAGCTATGCAATAAAATCATAAAATTTAATATATTTTAGAAATCAATTAAAATAAATGAATTTATTTAAAGTTTATAAAATTAAGTTTAATGAATGCTACCGTACTAAGAAATAATAGAGAATATCTTTCAAAAATTTTGCTGTCCACACAAAAAGATTATTTGTATGCTAGACCAAAAGTTTGCGAGTCTTAATCCTTTTGTTCCAAAGGAAATTACAAGATCTGACAGAAATTATTCATAAAAACATTTTTTTTATTTTAAAACATTATTGACATACTTAATGTGGTAAAAATTATCGTGTTATTAATATTGCTAATGAGTAAATTTTATTACGTTATTAATATTAAATTAATGTGTAAAATTTTATTACTCAATTCATACTACTAATGTGTAAAGTTTGGCATCTTATTAGTAATGTTAATGCG
Source organism: Latrodectus elegans (assembly GCA_030067965.1). Lineage (NCBI taxonomy): Eukaryota > Metazoa > Arthropoda > Arachnida > Araneae > Theridiidae > Latrodectus > Latrodectus elegans. The sequence goes on along the minus strand of CM057816.1, from coordinate 49,353,713 downwards.
TAAATTTTGTCGCATTATTAATACTAGGACATAAATTTTAACATAATTATGATTGTTAATGCGTGAAATTTATCACATGCTGTTAAAACTATTATTATATAAATTTTATCATAAAATTAATTTTGCTAATATTAAGAATTTATATATGAGGAATTAAATCAACTTAAAGTTTTATTAGAATTCCCCCAATATGTTTTACGAAGTATACTCTATGATGATTTTTGATAAGACAGAAATTTAATAAAAATCATTGAAGAGACAAAAACTTTAATTTAGAAAATATTTAAAGCAATCAATATTTTTAAGAATAATTTAATCTGTTTTATTTCTTACAAAGTAGAATTTACAAATTTTATTGATATCAAGAACATCAATACCAATAACAAAATTTGTATTGTTTATATTAAAAATATTAATATGAATAACAAATTTTAATTTTTAATTATGTTTGACATCTAAATCCTTTTAGAAGTTAATCAAAAACTGAAATATATTTTCGTTCTTAAATATTATTTTTTACATAACACCCAGAAATTAGGATTTCCACTTTATTAGTACTACAGGGAGTGCGGAAGTCAGTGGAGCACCTTATACAGTGGAGTAACTAGTGGGTGTGCCCTCGTGGCCTCTATTTAATATCATAAAGGATATAAAAACAAAATTTACTATAAGGAAATTCTTAATTAATGTTATGTGATAATTAAGTTATGTATACTTCATAATTTTTATTTTTGCAATTTTTTAATAGTTTCCAAATTTTCTTTTCCTGTTATTTAAGCATAATGATTTAAAATAAGAAAATTTTAAGTTATTTTTTTCCTATCATTTATTAAGCTATTTTTTCCTATCATCTATTAAGCTATTTTTTCCTATCTCATCAATTATTCAAATGATCAAAACGCGAAAACAGTAGTATTTTTTATTCATGTTTAAAAAGACCATTTTTCTTTCTCTAAAATGTAATCGCAATTACATTTTCTTAAATTTCATAAAAAAATAAATAAAAAAGATTAGTATTATCCTTTTCCTTTAGGTTTATTAAATAAAAAAATTTTAAAACAAATGTAAAGAAAAAATGCTAAAATTATATTTATATTATGAATTTAAGTCAAGAATTATATTTATTAACTGTAATTAATATATATAAATAATTTAATAAGAAATCTTCGAAAAAAAAATTTTTTTTATATACATGATGTCTATATTTGTTAAAAGTACTGAAATTATTTTTTTACATGATAATTTAATGAAAAAAAGGTTTACTTACTCTTTACGAGATCCCAAGTACGTATAAATTCTTATACATTTCGTGTTTTATGATATACCCCCAGTAAGTTGCTTCTTTTCTATTTCTTTTTATCTTGCTTGAAACTTATGATAAACTCAAAAAGTGAAATACTCTGAAACTGAAAAAACAAAAAACGATTATTATCATAATACAACTACATTTCAAACATCGTAAATCTAAGCAAAATTAAAACTTGAAAAAAAAAAGTTTATAATGTGATATGTCTAAATCACATTTTAAAGAAGCATGGTAGATTCATAGGAACATTACAATTTCAAAAGACACAGTAAGATAGATAAAAAAAAAAAAAAAGGAATTATACTTAGTATTATTTATTCATATAAATACTGTACACACAGACAGATTTATAGTTAAAATGAAAAAAATTTTCCAATGCATGAAAGTTAAAGGCTTTTTTAATGTTTTTATACATCAATATTTCAAAATACACCACTTATATAGATGATGTTTACGCCCTGTATGTTTGGTAACCATGCGTTTACAGCTTATCACTATCTAATAGCTCAACAGATGCGAAGTAAGATATTTCCTCATTGGCTTCTCGAATAGTACAGTCAACAAAAACAAATGATATCGATTCTTGTATACCGATACTAGTGTGTATCGATATCAGTTTATCAAGATATTATGGTCAATCAAATATTCAGTGAAAATATTTAAAATATATTGATAGAGAAATCGATTTAAAATTTTATCACGAACACATGCAATCATTGTCATGTACTTGATTATAGCAGTAGAATTATAAATATACAAATTTATGTTTCGTAAATCTTGGGAAGAAAAATATAATAAATGCTGGAAAACATAAAATTTAACGACACAATGTATCTTTCAATTTTACTTTTATAAAAGTAAAAAAAAAAAATCTAAAAATTTATTTATTATTAAATGATGAGATTTTTTTCTATTGAGAAAGTTTAATTTTAGTGATAATAAAATTTTAATCGTCCTGGCCGATTAAAGCTAACCAAAAAGTGGATGCTTGGTCTTATTTTTTCATTTTGCTTTTTCTTCTGTTCTATTTTCAAAATGTTCAATTTTGGAAGCAATTTCGCTAAAAATTTGAATCTAAATATTTAGAACAGGCAATTGTCATAAGCTTGGAAACTTACACAAAAGAGAGAAATTATAATTAAAAAATATAAAGTCATTGCACGTAAAAATCATGAACGGATTTTTTCTCATCTCTGCCAACACTCAGACATTCGATGGCGAACTTCGCCTTGTTTGCTGCTGATTGAAGATTGCTATTTAAAAGCAGGCAGCAAATTTGTCGACAAGTCGTCTTTCGTCTCAATACGATATGACGTAGATAAAACTTTTTTTTAATTTTTATCTGACATCATAAATATTTTAAAATAATGGGAATTATAATAATAAGGTGGCATAATCATAATTTCAACTGGAATGAAAGAAACAACCACTTTATGATTAAAAATCACATCAGACCATTAAGAAAAATTTAGAAATTAGAAGAATCAGGAAGAATAAAATATTTATATTTTAGCAACTATACAAAACTTATAGATATAATTTCACAGTCTCGAAAAAAATAATTAAGCAATTAACAATCCAAAAACTATTTAAGAATCTTATTTTTTAGTGCAGGTTATTTTTTGTATTCTTTTTTAATATGAATAAGCTGAACGCAGTGATAACATTTTCTTTGAGTATTTCTTGACATCTAAAACTAAGTAATGGGTCTTTTCATGTTTCAACAATCATGAAGAGAAATATTTTTTTTATTCAGAAAAGCATTTTCACATAGAAGTAATGGACAGACCAACAACTGGTAACTGTCGTGGAATTTTTCATTGCAACCACTGCGGATTCACTTACCGAAATATTTTCATTTTTATTCATCAATATTCAATTTTAATTAGGGAGGAGACATAGAAAACACCCAAGCAAACTCTTTGGAAAGGAAAAAAGCAGGAGAAAAAGAATATGCTTATTCCAAACAATGTAGAAGGATTAGAAATAATATCCGAATCTCCCAGGATAAACATCGCACTATGCTCGATGTAAAAAGTACTTATAGGTTTCATAAATTGAAAAGATACATAGGTTCTCTCTCTCTCACACACATACAATGAAAATCAATGTTGAACAATAGGAAATGGATATTTTGGCACAAAACAACGGACAGCCTAACACCCTAACGTTTTTGTGAGATATTTTAATATCATCTGTGTAAGTTATTTTTCGGGTTGACTTTTTAAAGATAGTGAGCCGCATTCCCTTATTCCGATAGAAAAATCTCGGAAATCTAAGAAGTATCCATACCGACAGATACGCACACAGAAGCTCAACAAATCTACCACTCTGAAGAGCAGTGTCTCACCATTATGTCACGTTAAGCAGATGAAACGGTATGTTGCGCTTCTACTTTGGGAAGAATATCTGGCAGTTTTCTAGGTTTTCGCCCATGCGATGCTAAGATGCAGCCCAGTACCAATGAAAAATAGATTTGAAAAGTGCATGCAGCGGATTAAAAAGTGCCGTACACCAATCTTCGGTTATTAGTCTGTTCTCTAAATGAATCAAAATATTATTTAAGAATGGTTTAGAATAGAAGTTAAAACATTTCATTCTCAATAGCATTTACTTTTGACTAAGTTTTCATAAAATTTTGAAAGATAATGCACCATGTTCAAGTACTGTGCAAAACATCCAAGCAATCCCCCTGAGAGTAGATGCAGAAATCAGAGGTGCACACTGTCAATTTTCATGCTATTCAACATCCTCAAGGATGGAACATTGAGACCTCCATTCTGAAGATCAGTGTACCACCACTGTACCATGAGACATTCTTTTTAAAAGAATTATACTTGCATGTAATTTCCAAATAAGCAAATTTATTTATAAAATTTACAAAGTCAAAGAAAATGTTTTTGCATACGATAATCTGGAAGTATTTGCTTAATTGTTAGTCTATCCATAAACTTAAGTATATTTCTTAACTTTATACCTAAAGCTTTCTAAAAAAAACATTTTTTTACGACGATTGGACAACTTCCTATTATTGATGCATAAGAAACAGAAAATAAGAAAAAAAACAGCTAAAGCAAAAACTATATTTCGATTGTCTAGCTAAGATTTCCGATTGTGCGAAAAAAAAAAAAAAAAAGGAAAGATCCCGATAAAATCTAGGAACAGAAAGAAAAACATAAAGGCAGCATCTTCCAGGAGGAGTAAATGAAAAACAATCTACTAGTCTTTTTTTGAATAGACAGAAGGAAGCACAATGACACTGTCATCCCCAAGTGCCAGTACCCCCACTCCAGAAAAGAATGGAAACAGGAGGGGGGAGGAAAGGCAAAAAACAAGCCGACCATTGACGCAGGACCCCATTGTCCAGCAGGGATGTTAGTGGTCCGAATGGATAGAGTCATCGCCAATGCCTCTTATCGGGAAAGGAGAGAAAGTAATAAGAGGAGAAATCCTCTTCATCCACTGGACGTTGAGTGGACGTCCGCTGGGGGGTAATGTCATGTTATGGGGTGGCCGGGCGCACCTTTTCTTTCATGTCATTTGACGTTAATGCTGCATCCGGTGATTCTACTTCTGCTACCTCTTAACGGACTTCCATAATTTATTGCTGTTTCTTATGGCAGGAAATCCCTTGTAATGAGAAAGAAAAGGCTTGATTTTCGAGTAAAATGATGGTTATTATTGAAATATGTCAGCCTGAACAAGAAGAAGCAAGAGAAGTCATAAACAATGCTTAGCACACAACATGCCACTAGAATGCGTGTAACAAATATCCAGTAAACCCGATTTAGAGAACCAACCCTTTTAAACTATTGAATGTCCGAATAGTTGTATTCTCAAAATAAATATTAAAAATAATTCAAATTTTATTTTAAAATGATTTTATTCATTAATTACATAAATGAAACTAGTATTTTGAATATTAACGTATTGTGTGATTAATAATTTGAATTCATATGGCCATTTATAATATTCGTTCTCTATATTATAACTATATCAAAAGTTATCCTCATCATTTATTAGAAGTTTTATTGCTAGTCAACGACATTAAACTCAAGAACTAAAGATTAAACGGAAACAATAAATAATTAAAATAATTTCTAAATTAAAATTTTTTTGATTTTAATAAGAATAAGCATATTGAAATACTTTATATTTTCAATTGATGAAATGAAAAATGCAACTGTCAAAAAATATTATACACTTAAAATTACCTTTTACACTTTAGAATTATACACTTTAAGATATACTTTAGAATTAATTTGATTAATCAATCATAATAATGTAAAATATTTTTTTATTAATATATATAATCGTCCATTAGTCTGTGAATAGTTATCGGACATTATTATGAAGAATTACCTATTGTTATAAGTAATCAACAATTAATAGCATTCCGTTCGTAATATGTACTTTTTACAAAAATAAAAATGGAGAGTCTTAATTTGCATGATTAGGCAACACGTTTCGGTTTTATCTTAAATTTAAAAGAAATCAAAATTAGTTTGTTTTAATATTTTTTTAAAGTTTGGTTTGCTTGTCAATCTACAGTTGCACTGATAGCCGATTAGTAACAACTCTGGCCGACAATTTAACAACTCATGGGCTCTATCTATACCTCAGGCTTGAACTTGTTTAGAGCCCTCTTTAAGCCGTAGGTTTTGCACTAATTATTCCTTGGATGGGAAAAAAAAAAGGATCAAAGTCTTAAAATGAATTACGAAGCATTATAACCACCCATGACTAAGAAAAGAATCGAACCACAAATTGCTATGCACATGAATGAAACATTGATCATTCAGCAATTAATCTATTTAGATTTATTTTTACTTATAAATATATATTTAAACTTTCCGAATGAGATGCAATAAAAAGAAATTCCAAAGAATAAACAATTTCAATTAAAAATATAAACGGTTTATGCATCTCTATGATATCTCCATATGAAAAGGAGAGAAAAAAAACATCTCCGAAGATATCTTCCGCATTTTCAAGCATTTTCTTTCCCTATTCCGAAAGAATTCCAATCGTACAAAAGAAGGGAAAAAATCCTCACGAGACAATTCCAATCAAACGAAATTATTATGCACTTCCACGTTTCCCTTTATTTACCATTCTGTTCTCCCCCTTTTCCCCTTTCGAAAGTGGTGTCTCGGTTTCATTGATCTGTTTGCTCCCGGTTTATTAAGAGATAGAAGGATACCAGGAGAGAGAAAGTGCGTTACTTTTTCCCTGCAAGGCAAGAAAAAGGAGGGAAAAAAAGAGATCTCTTTTGTTGCGTGGGAATGGTAATGTAATGCCACCCTGGCAGAGAGAGAACTCGGCTGGTTGCTCTGAGACGACGGGAGACACGTCGTCGAGAGTGGGGGGGGGGAACACGCGAAATAAAAAGGTGCGCGCACCACCACCCTGTGAAAGTGAAATCAAATACATCGTTTTCTATGTTTACAAAACGGTACCAGACGCAATTGGAATCAAGTCCCAGACGACAAAACGTTCTCCAGTCTGGTTAACATCCTCACATAGACGGAGAGATTAAAATGAATGTCAATTTTATGGCGCACCTCAATACGATGCAACAAATATCTCCAGTTAATAATGGCATAAATGTAGAAAGTTAAATTTAATTTAAGTTTGGAGGAACAAAAATATCATCATCAGATATAAATCCGGTTTTCCGTTACTGTTGCAAGAATCATTAGATGCACATTTAATATTGCACGGGAATTGCACAATTCTCTAATTGTTCTTTTCGACTATCATTTAAGATAATCGCTGAAAGTCCATGATGGAGCTCTAAGAAGTTATAATAGTTCAGATAGCACAAACTAACGGATACATAAATAGCTGAAATCTGTTGCAAGATCGGTGAATACCGGAGGTTAGATTTGAACTTAAGGTTTCCTATTTCGAAGCATATAACTCTACGATTAGGTCACGAGCCATAAGATGCCAAAACATCTCACATAAAATCACTTATAATTCTGAATCGCAGTCGAGTGAAGAGGTCAATATCTGATTTGACCCATACCTGCTTATAACGCACCATATCATGAAATATATATAATCAGATAAAGCATCTGTACATAGGCCTTCCTTAGCATAACTATCTTAGGCTGAATTAGTTGTTGTTGTTGTCGTTGTGCCAGCTAGGCTGGCATTATGGGGTGCGGTGCTCCACTTTTAAAACTGAACCATATTTAGGTGTGAAGTCTGAATTCCTCAGAACACACATGCTATTGGTACCCGTTTACAGGGTAGGCAACCATTCACAATCCATTCATACAAAGAAAGGATAGATAGATAGAGAGAGAGAGAAAGTACAACCAAGCTCGAACCGGGATTTGAACCTAAGATCTCCCTAACCACAGTCAGGCAGGCTGACCACCAGACAAGTTAAGCGCTGAATTAGTTACCGAATTCATTATTGTACATGAGCAACAATCCATCAACTACTTTGATTTCTCGTTTGTATGAGAAATGTTATAAAAAAATTATTGTTTAATAAAGACAAAACATTATATACATATATATATATATATATATAATCCTGTTGGATTTTTCTTTAAAAAATAACCTGGGGACCATATAAAAATTAAATTTATCTACTCACATTTTTTTAAAAAATTAAATCCGTATCGCTCTTCATAAAATTCAAGGACGGAACGAACGTGTGAAAAATGAACTGAAGCAGAAATAGATATTCCCGTGATATAGCGCCAATTCATATCAGAGTCATCGAAATTCAGCAGTCGAAAACGACCGATTTTAACCCTCATAATAGACATTAGAAGTTCCCATAATCCGGTAAGATTAACAAACCCAGTTTATCTTTATGAGCCATTTCCCCAAGGGTTTGATATCGGCCTCGATGTCACGTTTGTTAAGCTGGAAGACCGAAAATTCCTTCCCTTACAGTGAAATGGGTTTATTTATTTTTCACTTACTTCATAAGTTTCTGTACTGCATCATTTCTATTTATGCCTCGTATAAAGTGATAGTGGAGAAATTGGAATGGAGAGTATTTTCATTTCTCACCAAAAAGCTGGTAGCAAAGGAGATACTTTCAGATGAGTAGGCATTATTGATTAAAGGAGAGGTTATCATCTAAATATGAAATCAAAAATTTATAAAAAAAAATTCAGTAGTCAAGCACACAATAATATATATATAATTTCATTTCGATTTACAAATAACCTAGTTTTTTCAATAAAAAAAAATTTTGATTTTATTTTGCACAATTTATTTCTGAATCCCATCCAAATGTGTATAAATAAGTTCCAAATATTTTGTCTCAAGATTTTACGATTACATAATAGTATTTCAAATATATTCAAACCAAAATGCTTAGATTTACTTGTAACTAGTAAATCACCATAACATCGAAAGAGATTTTTTTTTCATTGTTTTTCATTCAAAATATACTTTTTCATGAAAAAAAAAAAAAAAAAAAAAAAAAAAAAATTAGAAAGTAAAATGAAAAAATAGATTCCTCAAGATGAAAGAACAATTCTTAATTTAAAAATATAACAAAGGACACACATAATCTAATTTGTATTTGAATGCCACTCTATACAAGCAGATTAATTGATAGTAAAATATAAAACAAATTCCTATTTGATTGGCTGTGGAAAGCATCGGTGCAAGAGATTAGATTCCAATGACTCATATGAAAAATATCTAACTGAAAGCTTCTATGGATAATAAAAGTGCTGTAAAGTCGATCATTCTTCATCTAATGTTTGAATTCGCTTGCTCGTCACTTAAAAATCATTTTTGCACTCGACAAATTAGGTCAGGAATTACAGTTTGAAGTGGATTCCGAATCACCACAAAGCACCATGTCACTTTGGGATTGAAATCCAGGAACTGTTGAAACGAGAAGAGCACGAACCATTCGGCTGCTAGCTCGGTCTTCCATCCACTTGGAGAGGCGTGTATAGAAGTATGCCCGCTTAGATGCATTTGCAAGTGGTTTAGAATTACAAAGGCGATTGGAAATACTTGGTGGCATTAGTCATCAAAAACAGTCAGCCAAGACCATATCTTAATAACTTAACCCAACCAATAAAGACATGACTTCCGAAATAACACTTAATCTTAAGCAAAATGAAATAAATGTCGTTCTCCGGTTCTGCTACCTTCTTTCACATAAATGGCAATAATAGCCAACAAATTCCCAAATAAATAGTTTAGAACGATATTAGTCTGCTGAAGAAGAGTAGTCCTTTTATTTTACAGTCAGGAATTCAAAGTTCAAATTTATAAAATAAATTTTAAAAATTCCAGATATTCCTTTATAAGTACAACTATAATGTAATGAAGTTTTATACAAATCTATATACGTGCTCATTGCATCTGTGGAATCGAAGGACCTATGGTTGGTCAAGCAGTCACCATGGGTGTAACGGTCTAGAGAAAAAATTCCCCCTCCCCTTCAGATCAATGTCAAAATTGGGGGAGTGGATCCTCTGGTGGTGCCATCTATCGGAGGAGCTTAGAGCGAAATCGTACTTTCATCTTCGTGGTGCTCTAGTTAAGCAAAAGACGCACCTTATTGACTTAAATTCACATAGCCAACGACATAACGAACTTGGCTTGTCTAAATGTTATAAGTAACAACAACAAATCTATAACTCTATGATAGCTATCCAAATGAAACCAACAACATTCTACACATTAAACATTAATAAATGAAATTATTTTTTCTTCGAGATATAAATTTTTAACTGTTAAAATATATAGGTAAATTCATTAGTAGGTGCATTTACTAATTCTAAAGAAATAAATAATTGCTCTTATTAAGTAAAAAAATTTTAATAAGCATATATATTTAATAAGTATATTGAATTTTTGACTCAGCTTAATATAAAATTCGTAACACGCAGTAGACAGTGTTGTTGTGAAAAATAAATAAATATTCATTAATTAAAGCATGTAAAAAATTAATTCACATAAATAAGAAAAAAATTAAGCTATAATTAGTGTGATATCACTTTAGAGCCGGTTAGTCGAAAAGTACAATAGGAAAATATTTTTGTTTATAAAATATTGTCAAGATAGTTGTCTTTTACATCATTAATACAATGACTTTAGCAGGGCAGATAAGTTATTATCACACAAAAGTTGAATATTGGAAATCGTTAATTGCTCAGTAATGAATGAATAAGAATAGTTGGAAAGGTTTTCACACAAAAATATTTCTCTCTATAACTTTATAACTAAATGCATAGTTAAAACTGACTAATCAATAAAAATCAAATTACGCGTGTATTTTAATAGTTAATGGGGGAAATAGTTAAAATATGTTTATGTACTGTTTCAGAATTAATGGTTTTGGCTGAAAATGCAAGTTAGTTAAATGTGAAGTTATTATTCAACAAAATGCTGCATTGATTCTTTTAAGAGAAAAAGATATTTTAAAATACATGCTCATCACAATGCCTTATATTGCAAAACTAAATCAAACCACATCAGTATATATTTAGCTTAAGCTTTGCAAAAATCAATCGATAAGTCTTACTTTTCGTCAATTAAGTATTCAGATTATTATGATACGTTTCCAATTGCACACACACACGCACATACTCTGCTTCACATGTTTTTTAAATTTGATTTTTTTTTTTTTTTAAATAATGCATTCAGCATTAACGAAAGAAAAAGAGCAAATATTTTTTTACTACCAACAAGCTTGAAAAAAATATATTGTGCATTTTTTTATTTTGTTGTATATACATATTACCTAGCTATATTTAAATAAGAATTTTTGTTCTACTATTAACGTTGATTTCTTTTGCATTTTTCAAAACCATCTTATAATAAGAATTCTTGTTTTACAATCAATGTTCATTTTCTTTGCATTTTTCACGATCATTGTAAAATAAGAATTCTTGTTCTACAATCAATGCTCCTTTTCTTTGCATTTTTCACAATCATCATAGAATACGAATTCTTGTTCTACTATCAATGTTCATTTTCTTTGCATTTCTAACAATTATCATTAAATAAGAATTCTTGTCCGATGAATTTTCACGATTGATGTTACGTAGTTGGATTATTTTTTGAATTCTAATAGAAACATTGACATTAAATATAATGTCAATGTTTCTATTAGAATTTAAAAAATAATCCAACTACGTAACTGAAAACAATTAAGAAAGAAATTACCAGTTTAATGCAAATGGCGACTAGTAGCTTAAATTATGTCTCAGCACATTGCGGGAAATTAGAAAAAAAGTTTATAGTTTCAAGATAATTCACACATTTTTACTTTCTACAAGCATCAACTACAACTTTCTACAAGCAAGAGAATAAAGCAGACAAATATAGGAATAAACACGTAGATTTTTCAGCTGTTATTCCAACTGCTAATAATAAAAGGTTAAATAATTATTGTATCACTTCTTTTATCATATCATTGTATAATAAAAGTAAAAATAAAACATCCAATTATAACAAAATTATGGATCATTGGTGCCAAGTAGAAAAGCCATCTTTGAAATAAAAGGTCCCAAGTTTGATTTCATCCACAGTTAAAAAATAAAAAAAAAGAAGTCGAATTGCTGTTCTATGGAATATAAGAAAATCTTCAGAAACTGTTGTCTGAGAAAATGTCCTTAAATATAGAAAACTTGCAATAAATTCTCGAAAACTTATAAAAAAATCTAATCTAATATATATATATATAATATATATATATAATATTATCGAGTATATTAAAATACCACTTTTTTAATATTTTGTAGTTTTTATTTACATTTTCTGATAAAATAAGAAATTGTAATTTATTTTATTTATAGCAAGAAATCATTTACTTTTGTTTTAGAATAAAATGACTGAAATGAATATATAAATCACAATAATTTTAATTAATAAAACATTATAATTTCAAAATTATCTTATTATAAGTCTATCATTCACCCAATAACTTTTGAAAATTATTTATTTTTATTAAAATTAGTAAAACACTGGAAGGTTATAATTTGAATACTTCAGTAAAAAAGCAAAATTATTAAAATTAATCTCCAGTATTGTACAGAAAAACACTTTATAACGTACTACACAATAATGAGGTATGTTAAAAAAATGTTTAATATTCGCCGTATATTACATACTTTAGGGAGGGCTTTTCATACAGTCGGATGTGTTCACGTGTCAAAAGAGAGAGAACCAAGAGAACTTCCAAGCACACATCTCTTACTCAACAAAGTTAATAAAAAAATTAAAAAAACAATAAATTACGCTCTATTAAAACAAAAAAAATAAATGATTTTTTTTATCAGATACAGATTCATCGCCAAAAAGTTTGTTAAAATCACCATTTTTTCTTCACTAAAATAAAATTTTGCAAGGTTGATTTCATAGCAGTTGTATCGTGATATGAAAATCCTATAAATTTCGGGTTATTTTTATTATTCAAATTTTCCGCCAAATACTTTGGATTTGGCGACATCTGAATCCAGTCCTGATAATAGAAAAACCCAAAAAAAACTACAGAAATAAGTGTTAAGAAAAAAAAAAAGGTGAAAATTTCCAAAAAGGTTTTTATTGCTGAAATATTAGGACATAAGGAAAGAAAGAAAGAAAAAAGAGGTCATTGTGTCTGAACTTTCGAAGTCAGAATCTCCGCTTGCGTAACAAACGGATTGGATTTTAACGATTACACCTCACATTGATGTCGGGAGTGGAGGAGAACGATCAGAATACGCCGATGTAACGGCCAGACCGAAATCGACTCAAAATAGAGAAGGAATCCGTGGAGAGGGTGTGGTTGCGAGGGAGAGAGATGCTCGGGACAGTTGGGCGGGCATCCCTGTGGCGCAACCGGGCAGAAGTGGGGGTGAAAGAGGAACGAGCGAGCTATTTTTAGCTCCTCGTCCACCAGGTAAAGGTGAACGAGTTGAGGGAAGCGGCGGTGGGAAAGAGAGGAGAGAGAAAAAGATTTTCTCTCGCTTTCTCGACCCGGCGCGCACCCTTCTCTGCTCACCCCCTAGTTACAGATTTCGGGTGCCCTTTTTACCCTTCTTTTACAACTCGAAAGAGATTTCGATTCCGATGATGGGCAGGTTTTGTGGCGTTGTTATCGATAATGTGCGGAGAAAGATGTTCTGTCGGTTGAAAAGAGTAAATTACCGCGTTAAAAGTTGTAGAAATGTTTTTTTTTCCTTTGCTTCGCCCCACCCCTCCTCATTGAAGATCTACCTGGAATCGAATTCATTGCTTCAGATGATTGTGTGCTCCAAATAAAAGTTTGGTTGTAAAAAATGAATTACATTGTAACACAATGAATAACATTTCTTACATCACATTGCAAAAGGTTCTTTAAACTTTCCAGAAAAATATGAGTAATTTTTTTTCACAACTTAGCATCTTTAAAAAGAAACTAACTAGCGATTTCTTAACCATTACTGATGCACTACTTGCATACCAATACAAAATACAAGTTTTTACATTTACAATATAATTTCTAATTCAAATAACAATTCGGAAAATCTTTATGTGCTACGTAATAAAATCATAGCTTAAAGACATGTCATATTATTATTTCATATTATTGGGCATCACAAATTGCTAGTCGGACAAAAAGGCGCAAGTTTCTACAGACAGTCGCTCTAGAGCAAGGTTAGCCAATATTTCCGAGAAATGCCATTAAATGCAAAATAATAAATAAATCATACGCTCCATTTCCAAACATATTTGGAAACATAAAATTATTTATGGTGTGATTTTATAATCTTTACACATATAGTGCATTACTTTCCAAAAATAAATTTGAGTAATGGTGATTTAAAATATAATAAATAAAAAAAAAATTATCCTAACGTGTTAATGTTTCTAATCTCAGATGATGTATAGTCAAGCTACACCATCTTCATAAAACAAAAATGTGTCCAAAAGTTATTTTTTATTATCCTAACCTAATGTTTCATTATTAATAAGCATTTCCGAATATTCAATTAGGTTATGCATAAAATAAAAATAAATAATGCGAGAAATTCAGTTTGAAATAAATATTAGAGTCAAAACTTTTTTTTTTTTTTGTGGCTTAAAATTTTGTAGGTTTTTCTCCAAGTTATCTTAATCAGAATTAGTGTGATCTGACAAGATATTTCTGTACCTTAATCTGTAATATCAATCCAAGTTAAATATTTTCAGAACTGCTGCAGAAACAGAAAACACCCTATCAGGTTTGAAAATATTTTGGTGAATAAATAAAAAATGTTTTTCCTCGAAAATTTTAAAGTCCCGAATCTCGCAACATCTTTATTATAGTTTCTTTCCGATATCGATGGTTTTCTCATGGATGTAATTTTTAAAATAAAAATTTTAAAACAAGGTGATTGATGACGAAATCTACAAAGTTCATAAAATGTTGAAAAATTTATTTGGCAATTTGAAACTTACTGAGCCAGAGTTTCGCAGTCATCCAATGCCGGTAATTATGGTGTTCGTCTCATGACCACGCTGTCTTACCACATCATTGTACTGATGTCTTAAGATTTCAAAGAGATTGTATACTTATATTGCATTATTCATTTAGACTTCCATTAATTATATTGTCAACGTTTTAATGGCTTTAATCAATGGAAAATGTCTGCGTAAACCGATGGTTTGGCCCTTTTAAAAGAAATGGTTTTAGTAACAAAATGAACTTGGACCATATTCTCAGACATTTGATGGTGAATTTCGCCTTGCTTGCTGCTCCTCGAAGAATGCTGCTGTTTGAAGGCAAGCAGCAAATTTGTCGACAAGTCAGATTTACAACGCCGTCTCAATACGAATTCGTAATTAATTATGTGGGACATAGATGAAACGTTATCTGACGCCGTGGATATTTTAAACCAATGAGAATTGTAATAAAGTGGCGTAGTCATGATTTTAACTGGAACGAAAGAAATAACCACTTTATGAATTTACAGAAAAAAAAAGTTATTAACAGTTTTTAAAGACTTGGTCATCAGAAATAAGAAGTCGGAACAAAATCTTAATAGCCTAATCTTTTTATACAAAAAAAGTTTCAAACCCAAATGGATAAATGTAAATCTTCATAATTATAAACGTAGAGTGAAAATTCAGTACAATAAACAGTATAAATAAAAAATATGGATTTTGAATCAATCGCTTAGACATTACTCAAAATCACAAATTGTTTATTTAAGTGCTTTTTTACAATTTTTTTTAAGTTATTACTTTCACAGCTGGAAAATTAAATCACAAGTTATTACACCATGTTATTAGTAAAAAATTTAAGTCTTTAGTGTAAACTATCTATGAAATGAAATTTTTAAAAATAAATACATTTTTTAACATATAAAAAACACGTCTTTAACACAATTTTAAAAATTTGAATTTTTTTTCAAATTGAGTTTAGGAATAAAGAACAGAGAAATATGAAGACTTCCTATTTTAATACATGTTTCCTTTATACTGTTAAAGTGTTTTTATGTGTTAATAATATATTTTCTGAGTTTGAATGTTTATTTCAATACAAGAAACTCAAACGCATTACTTGATTGAAGTTTCAGTAAGGCTTATACTGTTTTAACTGAAATCATATTACATATTCATAAATAGCTTGATTAAAAAGAAATACTATAAATTTAATTTTTGTATTTAAAATTTTATATATTTTTCGTAACTTTAAATCAAAATATTCGCAATCATTATTTTTAACATTGACAAATATACGGTAATAATCTGAAACATAAATAATCATAAAATGTGGTATTAAGCCTTTTTATTAATTATTAATATGAATACTTTCTAGGACAAATACCCTAATATTTTTTAAATGTTAGCAAAGTTATGTCTAAATCAATTTAATCCAAACGAGGTACTACGATTTATGAATTTGCCTCTGAATTATAATTAAACTAATTTTGGCTAAATTCTTACCGTATTACATTTTTGATATTTTAACAGAATTTTAAGAAATTTTTACATGAAAAATATTCTAATAGTTGGAAGAATTAGCCATTAAACGCTGTCAAACAGAAAGCCTAGTACCTTTTACAAAAAACAATTGAACTATGTGTGAATTCTTCTCAAAGTACTCAGACCAGTCACATTAATGTGACCACCTGTCAAAAGTCAGAATAGCTAGCTATCTTTCACTGAGCGGAATGCTGTGAGACATACAGAGAGTCACTTAGGTTCCTGAAGTTGTTGACTAGATTTTGAACCATGTCGATTTCAGTGCCGTGGTCAGCTGCGCTAGATTACGGCAGTGAGTATTAATGCCACGAGCAACCCCATCGAGATGGACCAACAGATTCTGGATTAGGTTTAAGTCAGGTGAGTTTGCTGACCAGGGGAGAACGGTAAAAACATCCTGGTGCTCTTCAAACCACATATGTAATCTGCCATTTCTATGACATCTCGCATTGTCCTGGTGGTAGATTGTTATGTCCTGAGGAAAACAATGTGCATTACGGGTGTACATGATGCACAAGGTCAGGTGCGTACTTATACTGACCCATCGTAACTTTTACAATGAGTGAACCCAAATAATGCCAGGAAAGCATGCCCTAGACCATAATGCTCCCTCCTCCAACCTAAACCGTTTCGATAATGGTTGCAATACACTTGCTTTTAAAGATTTCACGTCGTATACGCCAACATCCATTTGTATATGGAGCATAAAACTTAGTCCACCGGTAAACGCCACCTGTTCACTATTCAGTGGACGTCCAGTTGCGGTATTAAGAGTGCAAATTCCAGTCATTGCCACTGATGAGCAGCAATCAGCATAGATGCATCAGCCAGGAGTCTGATTCGGAGGTCCTGCAGCAACATTTGCTGAACAGTAGTTTGGGAGACACTGATGGTAGCACATCTATTCGCCCGAAACCATTTCCACAGCCGTCGTTCACCTCTGTCATCTATGACCCGTGAGCATTACACTTGCAACGTCACTGATTTTATACAGTCCTATTTTGCCATGCACGGTATACATTTACCACGGTAGTGTACAAACAGTTCACAAATTTAGCCATTTCGGAAATGCTTCCACCCTTTGCCCGAAATCCATTGATTATGGCCTTTTTGATGTCGGATAAATCGCTCAGTTTCTCCTTTACGCCAACATTGTAATATTTTTCGAAGCCCTCACACATCCTTTATATACGCGCAACTACACTTACTGCCACATGGCTTCTGTGTTTGAATCTTTTTTTCAGGACTAAATACAGGGAAACATGTTAGTGCAACAACAACCTGTTTTCTGTGATTGGTTATTTAACGTCGAAAGTACGCGGTGGTCACATTAATGTGACTGGACTGCGCATATTTGAATAGTGTATGGGATGTAGTCTATATAAGTTCTAATACCAAATAAACCAAAATCATTCGAATCTGGATTGAATTCTTATATTCGATTGCTGCCTTGATTTTCTTGTAAACATTTAATGTTAAAACGCTGAATTCTGGCTCATTCAACCAATATCGAACAGAAATATGAAGCTTCTTAAAGTTTTACTAAAAGCAAATTAGAGGAAATAATCTAGAAAGGCACTATCTGTTGGAATATTTAAAAATATTATTAGAAACAAATATATTTGGGAATAATTTTATTCAGATACTACCAATCATATATATATTTATAATCTTAAAAAAAATCGAGTGGATTTTACTCAGAAGGAGTGAAATTTCACTCTTTCATTTTCACAAAACTCAACCAACCTTTAAGATAGAAATTCTCTCTTTTGAAAGATGCGGGTAAATCACTCCTTTTTAAGAGAGGAACAACAAATCGCTTAAAGGGGTAAATTAGATAGAAAAAAAGAGTGAATTTCAATCTTTTATAGAAGTATTGCTGATTTTTTTTACATTAACAATTTAGTGCAGAAATTAGGTTTTAAATTCTTTATTTTAAAGATTTATTTATTTTTTTTGACAATTACAATATAAAGAGATGTGATTTCTTTATTCAATAATATATTACTACAATTGAATATGAATTTTTAATTGCTATGGATAATTAGAGTGGTTTTTAAATCACATACATTATTAAGCAAATTGTTCAACCATTTATTAGATTTACAAATTTTGTAAGGAATTGTAAATTTTGGTGTGCGTAAATCATTGTGGCAGTGTTAGAAAATAATGTTGATTTAAGAGTTTCGTACTTTCATAAATATTTTAAAATTCATCCTTAAATATGCAAAAAAATACAGGTTTTATACTACCAATGTTTCATATAAAGCAGCCTTTTTTGGATACTTAGAGATATAAATTCTGTTATGGAATAGAACAATAGATTATCTATTTTTCATCACAGAATGTTATTTTGTTTTAGACATTTTCTTCATAAGTTCAAATATTCTTCTTGATGAATTTTATAAAGCATTTCAAATTGTAATAGTTTTATCTGAAAAGAAAAATACACACATATGTACATATGTGTTTACTCAGTAATATCATACATGTAAAAAATAGTTGTGGTCAAGTGAATTATAAATATTGGATATTTATTTTTTAGGCAATTAAATTCGAATTAAAAATTCAGAAAATTTGAAATGAATAATAAATTTTTTATAAAGATAATTAAAATTTGGTTTTAGCTGTAAAAATAAACAAAACTTTATTTCAAAATAGATTTAAAAATATTATTAAAATTTCTTAAGCTAATTACCAAGTAATATTAATTTAATGAATAATAATAATTACCTTTTATTGATTTAAAACCGGAGAATTTAACTGAAAATATTGATTGGAATTTTCATGTCATTTAATTAAACTACTACGTTCTTACATTAAACATAGAATTTTACTTCAAAATTTTAAATACATTTTACAAGCGAAATGAAATTAATACTTGTTGTAATAAGAATAGTTAACATTTTCTCAGTCTCCATAAAACTATTTTGATTACGCATTACACAGAATATACCAGATCAGCCCTTTCTTCCTTACATTCCATTTCATTAGTTTCAAAATAACATGTTTTAGATTTACTTGCTAATTTTGGTTTTTTATTTTTTTCTTCACTGATGACAATGACAACCATAAAATACGAATATAAATTATATTTCCATCGAAAAATTTTTTAGTTAGAAATTTTAAAATATAATACAAATTAATACCAGACTTTGATACATATAAAATTTTGTTTTCGTTTTATCTATGAATGCTTTTACGCAGTAACAATCAAATCAAAAATTGTCAATGAAATTTTAAGAAATAAAATACATATTGTCAGTGAAATTTTAATAAGTAAAATACATACTGCCAAGTAATATTCTGTATATTAATATTTGCTTTATATTAAATTAATAATTTAAATTAAAAAGCTTCGAATTTTATTCATGAGAAAAAATGTATTCTTATTCATTGGTAAAATTTTGTATTGGATATTAATCGCACTTTCAATTCAGTAGAATAAACTATATTAAATAATATTTTTATAATATACATTGAATATTTAAATCAACGAGAAAATTAATAGCCATATTCACGCTGTTTCGAAAATAAAAGAATTTAAAATGCATTCATTATAATTTATAATGAATTAAATTTTGGCAGAAAATAGTATTTGAAATAAAAAATAAAATTTCCAAACACATTTTTATATTATTAAACATTATCAATTAAGCAGAAATTTCAAATATTATAAATATTACATGAATATAAAATTCAATAGAATTCATTCATTTACACTTTCGAATAAGAAAGTTTATATATCATTGTAAAAAATCACAAATATGAAGATTTGATTTAGTCATTCAATTAATTATAAGAAATAATGATTTACCGTAATGTTTCTGCGTTCCTTGTCCAATTATACATATATTTTACTTCAAATAGATCGCTTTTACTAAATGAAGTCTTAAATTCCTCCATTTTTAGCGAAACTAAACCAAAAGCATAGAGCCACGTGATGATTTAAACCAATCAGAGCACATCACTTTAGCTTTGTGCCATAAACACGTCAAAAAAAGAGTGAAAATTGCTTTGAATCGAGGATGGAGTGTTTAAAAGAAATCTTCTCAACCCAATTAAGTAGAAAAGGACTCATTTTGTATCTTTATGGAGTACAAAATATCCATCGCTCATCGAGTGGTGAAAAACCACTCGATTTTTTTAAGAGTATATATATATATATATATATATATATATATATATATTACAAAGAATAAAATTATCAAAAATATTATTTGTAAACTATCTATCAAATGTGTTGAGATTACTACAAATAATTAAAACTAATCTGATTGAGGTACTATCACACAGCAGACTTAAGAATTTTCCAAGATCAAATAATAAGAAATAGTAAATTTATGTAATTTTTCTCAAACCATGATGCAAGATTATGATAAAATAAATAAATAAATAACCTAATTTAGGGATTATCTCACAGAAGATTAAAAAAATTTCACAAAAAAGGTGGTTTTAAAATAAGAAATTTGAATGCTTCTGCGAAAATACAACAGGTATTAATATCTTTATATGCAAAAAATTTCATTTTATCATTTATTGAAAATTATGCATCAATATTTCATATCATACTGCAATCGACAGTAATGAGAACTTGGAATAGCTTATATTATGGAAAAATTAAAAATAATAAAAGCGAATGTGTCTTTCCGTGGTGATATTTTGGCGGTATTTATGAAATTAATAAATGCAATTTCCTTTACGATCATGCGTCTTCAGTTCTGCTTTCGAACCTCAGATTATGAATCGAATCTTGATCTCCCTTCCCCACCTTCTCATTTATAGCTCTTTAAAGGAAGGAGGACTTTGGCGGCCTCCTCCCCGACCTATAAACGCCAAAGGCAAATGCTCAATAATCGATTATCGGGCCGAGTACTTAATTGAACTCCCATCACATTCATTACCGAGTACCCTTGCGCCAAGTTTTGTACCTCCTAACAACTCGCACAACTTCTCTCTCATCTGGCACGATCGATGACGTCTTCGTGACGTCACTCGAAGGAAAGCCTATCATTTCGGTGATTAACTTCGTTACCTGGCTTCCCCACGACCGCTTGCGAATCCTGACGTCATCACAGATCAAAGGCATACCTGTTCTTGGTGGCGGTAGGGTAGAAGTTTACCATTTGGTACAGTTAAAAGAGTTTCCGAGAGAGAAATAAGTCAGCGACCTAAAGCGGCATTTCATGTTGTTTTCTTTTTGACAAGCGTGGTGCATTTTCGAAATTAGATTTCTTTTGCATTTAGAATTTAATCGAAAAATCAAATTTTGAAAAAAAAAAAAAAAAAAATTTTTGCCTTTATGAAAAAGATTTGAAATTTTAAAGATACATAACTATTATCATCATAAAAATTGATGATTTATCTTGTTTTTTAACAAAAAATGAAGAGAGGTGAAAATTACAAATTTTTTTATTCTAAAAGAATTATCATTCGTTTAAAAATAAAAGAATATTCTGGTAATATAAAAATTTTAATCATTTTCTTTGTAGATAATAAAAGATACGCAACCATTAATACATATGAACAATTGGTGACAAATTCAGGATTACTGAAGACTATTCATTATCTTAAAAAAGAAGCATGTGTAATACCAAATACTTGTCAATATAATATAAACATTTATATGGTGCGAAATTATTTTAAGATAAATTAAATTTATATTCAGAATCATTAAATGAAGATTCAAATTACACTTTGGTAGATTTATATATTTTTTGTAGGCTATTAATACTAGTTTTTGTGAATGGCGATAAAATGATTTATGTCTACTTCACATATAAATGCAAATAAAAGCTTAATGTAGAAAAACAAATCAGAATTTTTAGTGATTGTGAAGTGAATTCTGACCAATACTATACGACGATTAAGTAATTAAGTTCTAGAATATATGCAATAAGAACATCTTTTAGTTCCAGTTATCCAATCGTATCCATTATTATGGAACACGACTAAAGAACAAATTGCAGATATGAACTGTTCAGGAAAGCTTTTAAGGTGTCATTGAGAAAATTAAATAAGTTCTCTGCGAACAATATCTACCGTGAAAAGGCTATCCTCTGAATACATCCCTGAAAGGAATTCTGATTATGTCTATTTTATTAGTCGTCAAATTAGAAATAGTTTCAGTGATAGCTACAAATTTAGAAAAAAAAATTCTTTTTAAAAGTTATCTTTTAAATAATAACGTTTTTCTTTCGGAAAGCTCAACAATTAATTATTTAAATAATTAGAATTTTATCTTCTCAAAAACATCGTAGACTTATCTTCAGAAAAAGTGCCCACCAAAAGAACTTTCAATTTCTTCTCAGAGAAGGGACATTTCAATCTGCTGTTGTTATTTTTAATCTACCATCTGCTTTGACGGAGCCAGACCAGATCAGTGAAACCATTGACATTAATGAAGTCCGATAAAAGAAATGGACAATGCATTTCAATTTAAATCTGATAAATTTTCTAGTGGAAAATAACGAAAGAACAATTATAATATTCTTTATTTGCTATGCCTACAATATTTACTTCGATGAATATGTGTGTAAATTTATATATACAATGTGTAACGCGTTCTTCATGGCTGTTTAATGTGAAAAGAAAGGGTTATACAATTAAATAACAAGATATGAGGTTGTGCAACTGAAATTGAATAAATTGTAATATGTTGTGCATTCTGAGTAAAGATATTTTTCTCCCTCTGAAAACGGACATCAGTCACTACTGAGTCCTACTGAATGTGATTTATTTTAATTTAGAAACTTATTTTAGAAAATTGATGAGTGTAATTTATTTATTAAATAATGTTACATAATTACTAAAAATTATATAATTTTACAAAATTTAAATTTATATAAATATTTATAAGTACTTGAACAATTTATAAATTAAAACTATTGAAATATATCTTTAAATACCTATGACTTTGACAAGTTTTTTAATATGTTCAAAATTTATGTAATTTTGAATCTTATATCTAAACAGAAGATTCTATAAAATTTTATTACTTTAAAAGTACGCACTTGTAAATTACTTTAAATTATTTGTTTTATGCTAGGAAATCTCAACACTGGACTCTAAAATTTTTTTTATAAAACTTTAGACTGTTATACTTTATAATTAAAATGAATACAAAATGCTTTAATAATCTCAATAAGAAAATAAAAATTTAAATAAACATAAAAATATATGAAAATATGTTAGTCAAATTTTCTAAGAATTTAAGAAACACGAACAACAGCAGTTATAATAAAATAGGATTGTTGTTGTTGCCTTGTGTCAGCTAGGCTGGCAATATGGGTTGCGCTGCTTCACTTTTCCAACAGAACCGTAATTTAGTGTGGAGTCCTACTTCCTCAGAACACATATGATATAGGTACCCGTTCATAAGGTAGTCAACCCTTCACAACTCATTCTTACAAGGAAAGGACAAAGACAGGACAGGAGAGAGAGAGAGAGAAAGCATATCTATGTCCAAACCGGGATTCGAACCCAGGACCTCTCTATCCGCAGTTAGGGACGCTGACTATTAGACAGAATGTGGGAGGCATATAAAAGAGTATAAAATAACTAAAAGAAATTCAAAATTAAATACATAATAAGTTTAACATTAAATTATTAAGATAATTGTTATAAAAAATGTAGATAATAATAAATAATGGCCTATTTATATTTTCAGTATACGTATATTAAAAATAAGTCATTATTTATTGACCAGTGTTAAATTAAAAGATAATGAAAACAATTTATATAATTATCTGCATTTTACACACACAAATTGTAAATAAAAAACACAATAAATACATATTCTTCTAATATTAACACCTAAAAATAAATAATATGAATATAATTTTGCAATAGTCATTAAGTAAAGCATCATTTTAGAAAAGAATTTGCAATTAGTATAAAATAAACAAAGCTTTTCAGCTTCAAAGATTACTGTATGTTTATGCCACTTAAAGCAAAACGGAATAAATCTTTCTCCAGTATTTTTGTTAATCTTTGACATTTAGCAAGCGATACACTTCATTTACGTGTTATTTTTTTACATATCGTTAAAAGCTGGTAATACAATACCAATAAAAGAGCTTTTGTCAACTTTTGTTTAAGAAAAAAAATGGACAAATAACGAAACTAAATTAAAAGTAATAACGTTCTAAAATTAAAGAGTTCCCGCCTTTTTTTTAAATTGCGTGCAACTCAACCGATCCTTTCTCTTCGCTGCTCAAAGCAGAATATGCAAATCTGGTTCTAATTCCAACCCCCCTCCCAACATCATTACCATCCCTAGTTGCTGAACCAACTTCCGGTTTCGGATCCACTTCCGCCTCATTGCTTTCCATCATCAGTAGGCATGGCAACGTGAGCGCACATGCGCACTCCGACACGTGGTTGCTATGACAACTCGATTTCTACCTGGCTAGTCTACTTTCCCGTTGTTCCGTTGCTAGCAGTTGATGGACAGCTGTTGTGTGAAATGGAAAAATACAAAGCCAAAGAAATGAATTTCATTTTATACACACGCTATCCTCTGCATTCGCAGTTAGTTTGATTAATTTTAATAATTTGAATATGTGAATAATACACGAAGGAGACTTTTTGAGCATAATAAAATAAAGTAAACTTATTGGAATGTAACATTAAAAAGACATTAAATAATAAGATTTTATAAATTTTTTAAGCAATTAGTACCAAATTATGCGACAAACCCTTAATTACCTTTTGTAGATAAATTGTTTGCATCATAGTAACTTTTTTTTTAATATTATTGTCAGTAGTGCACACACAGAAATTTATTACTATGTTTGTTAAGTAATGAAAATTTATTATACTAGTATATTTATATTACTTGCATACTTGCCTATGAAAAAACATTTATATTGCGTATTATAGACGTTTATTATCCTCCCACACACTGTAAATACATTTTACTACTTAGTTATTTTACCTCTCTTTATGTGAAATAAAAACAACTTGATCAGAGACGGGAACTTTTGGCTTGGCTTTGTCATTTTATGCATATATACGAGGAATAATTTGACTGAAATCCATTGAAAAATGTAGACATATTTCACCCCAAAAAGTATCCTAATAAAATAATATAAATATAGATCATATGTGTCTTTGTAAATATAAAAGCTATATATATATATATACATATATATATATATATATACATATATATATATATACATATATACATATATATATATATATACATATACATATATATATATTATATACATATACATATATATATATATATATATATATATATACATATATATATATATATATATATATATATATATATATATATATATATATATATATATATATATATATATATATATATATATATATATATATATATATATATATATATATATATATATATATATATATATATATATATATATATATATATATATATATATATATATATATATATATATATATATATATATATATATATATATATATATATATATATATATATATATATATATATATATATATATATATATATATATATATATATATATATATATATATATATATATATATATATATATATATATATATATATATATATATATATATATATATATATATATATATATATATATATATATATATATATATATATATATATATATATATATATATATATATATATATATATATATATATATATATACATATATATATATATATATATACATATATATATATATATATATATATATATATATATGTATATATATATATATATATATATATATATATATATATAAATATACATATATATATATATATATATATATATATATATATATGTATATATATATATATATATATATATATATATATATATACATATACATATATATATACATATATATATATACATATATATATATACATATATATATATATAACTATCAATGATTTTAATTTATATCTATCCAATCTATATCCATGAATATATATTATTGTGTGCATTAATATATTAATTTATGTTGTATCAGGAATTTATATATCATTGGAATAATATAATATTCCATGAATTCTTATGTATGAAAATGTGTAAAATATTTTAGTGTCACCATGCCTGTGTTTATATTATATACCTTTATTATTAATTTCTCAATCAGTTAATAAGGAAATACAGAATATTAAAAGTATTTTTGTCCCAAATAACTTGATGAAGAAAAATTTGCTTACAAAAACAAATCTCAATATACTCCACTCCGCATTTTACATTTAATATAAGATAAACTAAAATTATATATTGTTTTCTCCCCTTAGGAAAAAAAATGGTAGTAAAATAAGTTTATTTAAAGTAGTCAAGCTTTCTAATATATTATATGTGATATATCTAGATATCTATATTTATTTTTACGTCTATCAATTTCAAAAATTCCGGCAAGATTTCGTAAAATTGTGTTCAAATTTCCCATAAACACATAAAAAGAGAGATATTAGAGCATACATATATTAAAACTTTGATAGTATCTGTTACATTGGCGCCGGCAAGTCTACAGATTTAATTAAGTTTACAATAACCAAACATTTTGTCGTGATATTATTTCCATTTTTAACACTAAAATGTAAGATTTATATTCAGTGATTATTTCCTAATCTATTCTCAATCTTTTAATTTTAATCTTAGATTGGAATGACAGGAAATACCACTTCTCGTCTTGGAAACGCAAAGCAAGTATAAGACACAAATGACAGGCATTCTTGAAAATAAATGACTTTTGAGAATGAATGTTTTAAACTGAACAAAGGCGAAAATTAATTTTAAAAGAGGATAAATGTTTAATTTTAAGCTATAATAAGTTATAATTTAAAGAGAGAATAACTTCAATATCATTTTTGAAGGAAATAAATACGTTTAGATGTAATTTTCGATTTCAGTTTTACTTTTCCTAATTTATCATTTGGTTTTTTTTAAGAAAAAAAAAGTTCTGTTTTAGAACTCTGTAGGTACTCATTAAATGTTTGAAAATAATGGATTTTATAAGTTTGTTAAGAATTGTGATAATTTTTAAGTAATTAATTTTCGTATTTATATATATATGTTTATAGTCAACCTTTTTTCGAATTAATAAAAAATAGTAGTTAATTAATCTTCTTATAATTTTCGTAAAAAAAAAAAAAAACACGGAAAATTTTATATATGAGGGTCATTCGCAAAGTAAGTTTCACATTGTTCCAAAAGATGGCACTGCAAAATGAACGAAATGCAAACGTACTTGAAGGTTAGAATAAGGGTGTGGCTATCATATGTTGCTATCCTAATTTCCTAATAATTTATATAAAAGTCGTTGAAGGGAGCAAAGAGTTCCGGTCATGTTTCTTCTCTCGCTGACTGGGAGGTGCAACCAGTAAATGTTGAAAGTTACAGCGCGCAACTTTAAAGAACTTGCAACGAACCATCCAGAACAAGAGGCGATGGATGCTCTGCTCTGTACTGATGTTTTGTTACTCGATGACATCACTTGATTTCATTTGGTGAATCCCACAAAAAATTGCTATTAAATTTTAGTTGGGAAGTGTTTAAACCATTCATCTGATAGTCATGAGCTTGCTCCCAACGACATCTATCGGTTCTTGTACCTGCAGAGATTTATGTCCAGCCATCACTTTCCCACAGACGTGCAAACAGCTGTGAAATGTTAACTCCATACCCAGACGTCAAATTTTTATGATACTGGAATACAAAAAAACTCACACTATGACAAGTGCAACCATTCCGATGGTTCTTATGTTGAGAAATAACTGAAATATTGTTATATCTTTTACACAATAAATCTCTTTGGTAATGTTATATTTATTTTAATGAGTCACGAGAAGCTTACTTTCCGGATGATCCTCATTATATCATTCTATATATATATATATATATATATATATATATATATATATATATATATATATATATTTATATATATATATATATATATATATATATATATATATATATATATATATATACTTGTAAAACAAATAATTTTAATCTAAACTATTTTTTCTAAACTCTTCTTGTTTCTATGTGAATGACACATCTTAATTACTACTGTTCATATGTCAATCACTTATAATCGTTTTAGAAAAATGTAATGGGGATAGAAAATATATTGTCAGGTCTCCGTGACACATGAGAATATTGTACATTAGATGCTTGAACCAAACGATTTTCTGAAAATTCCTTTTCAACTGGAGTTATCTGTTTGGGAAGGAAGAAAATATCTTTTGCGACGTGGCGCATGTGGCCACGGCACGCGCCATTCAGAACTTGTCATCGTCTGCCCACCGAATTCGCTTTATTTTGTCGTCTGCGTGCAATTGCGCTCGATGGGGGTCCAATCCGATTGCTCCGCACGACTCTTATGATACTTTTTTATTTTTTATTTTTACATATTCATTTTTTTAAGATGAGCTTTCTTCTCTTTCCAAGAAGCTTTTAAGAAATTCTTGCTAAAAAAAAAAAAAAAAAAAAAAAAAGTAAATAGATAAAAGGAACATTTTCGGCATATTTGTGTAAAGAATTGTGGTGGTAAGAAAAAATTGAGTGAAATAAAAAAATATTTCTTCCTCGAATATATATATATATATATATATATATATATACGGCTTATTAACGCCACATGCTTCCTTTTGAGAATTTTAAATGCATGCTTTTAAAAATGATACAGACTGCTTGAATAGATATTTAAAAAACATATTTCCCATTGTGTAACAACATTTTATGCTTTAATTGAAACGTGAATTTATGTTCTTGACGTAACCAATTTTGTCATTAAAATATACATATTTTCCAATGCATACTGCGCATTTTTTGTGTTTACGTACATCATTAAAATATATTTTTATATTAACATAACTGAAAGGGTTCATTAAAAAAAATGTAAAGAATATTTTCGTTGATTTTTGATAAAAAAAAAAATGCTTATATTGTCTTAAAGACAAGCTTAATCAAAGTGTTGTAAGGGGGAAAACCTAAAACACATTGTCAAGCAGTACCAAGACAGATAAGCAATTAGAAAGCAGAATATAACATCCATCTTTCTGTTATTAATGATAACTAGAATTGAACCTAAAGACCTTTCATTCTAAAGAACTATTTTTTACCAAAAGGTTGTAGTGAGCTCACTCATATTTAAATTTTAAAGTGATAAAGCAGAAAATAATTTTAAAAAGCATCAAAATATCGAAAGGAGAGAATCAAAATATGGTATATTTAGAGAATTGCCCAGTTACCGATTCTTTATTAACCATATCTTGAAAAAATAAAAAAATACAAATCATCTTACATGTTAATATATATATATATATATATATATATATATATATATATATATATATATATATATATATATATATATGTAAGAATGATAGTTTTAGTTTGGTTATTAGAATATATTTTGATTAATAAAAGTTTCTACCAACCTAGTCACATTGATGCTGCATAAGGGACGGCCTTTTAAATGGGAGTTGTAATAAACTTTCTTTGGGATTCCGAAAGCATATTTGATTTACGGGTTGAATTTTCGTAAATAATGGACCACATTCACATCTCACAAGGGTGAAAATTTGGAATATTCCCCAGCACCCACCCGGAGAGTTGCGCATTTCAAAGCGTCTAAAATGAAATCTGGGATTTTTATTCCGAAGTCTATCTCTAAGCCTCGGTGAACTTGAACACTTAACAGAAACAATCATTTCGTAACTTTAAATCATGTTCAAATGCCGAGATCAACACCTGAGTTGACAATTGTTTATGGCCAAACAGATCTGCATGTAGAAAGGAAAAACGCAATGCTTTTCTTCCGTTGTTAATGAACGCCTGTGATCAAATCTGTGATATTCTACTTTGAAAAGCGAAGTCGTTAGATCATAGAGCCAGGCAGAAGCTACAATGAGTGTAAAAAGTATTCGTACAGTACAACAATTGATTTAAAAGAGACCCGTTTATAAAAATTATAAACATAAATTCCATGTTAATTATTTATAAATACATAATAGAACATATTTTCACTAATTTTATGTGAAATTTACACAAAAATAATTTTATACATGAATAAATATTCACAAAACTGTAACAATCCAACATCTTGTGGTGTAAAAAGTATTCGTACATTAAAAGAAAAGCAAATTTTTTTTAAGCTATGTTTTGTGATTGGCTAAGCCATTGAGATGTAGTTAATTGACCTCATCTTTTAAGTTACTTAAAAGGTTCTTCAATGGAAATTTTAATGTAGTGATAAACTAGAAATTCTGTAATGGGTCGTAAAAGTAAAGAGACTAGTGTTTCCGAAAGAGAACTGATTTTAAAGCTCCGTAAAAATGGTAAATCGTACATCAAAATTTATGATCTGGTTGGTAGACCCCGTTCAAATGTGCAGTCAATCATAAAAAAGCTTGTTGCCACTGGAAAGAGGTTCAAAACAGTTCTCGTACTGGGCGATCATGTCTATTGACATCATCTGAAAGACGGTTTCTGGTACGTTCATTAAAGAAGGATTCCAAAATAAGTGCTCCTACATTAACATCATAACTGAAGAACATAGGAACAATAGTTTTCGTAAGTACATAGAATCTTACTGAGCCTCTTACGCACAAGACCCTTTTCTCATTGCAGAAATACAGGTTTCATGGCCGTGTTGTTAGGCGAAAATTCTTTGTTTGATAGAAGAATCGGAAGCTGTGATTGTTTTTCGCCAAGCAATACGTTAATAAAAGTCCAGATGTATGGAAAAAGATTATCTTTAGAGACGAAAGTAAATACAACATATTTGGATCGGACGGGAGACGAATGGTATGGAGAAAGCGCAATACAGAAATCCATCCTAAGAATTTAGTGCCAGCAGTAAAACAGACGAATGGAAGTCTGCTTGTTTTGGGGTGTATGAGTGCTTTTGGGGTGGGCAAATTAGTCTTTATTTAAAGTATTATGAATCATCAACTGTATATGGACATTTTAAACAATAATTTAGACCTAGTGCAACAAAAATGGGCTTGAATGGTGATTACGTTTTATTGCATGATAACGACTCTAAACGCAAGGCTCTGGATACTATATAATAACCCAAAGTTCATAAAATTTCCTCCCCCAATCGCCGGAACTCAACCCTATCGATAATTTACGGGACATTTTTGATAAAAAAGTATTAGATGCAGACATATTTAAAATAAAAATGAATTGGAATCAGCTCTTAATCAAGAATGGGACATCATAAATAACAGCTCAATAACAGCAAAATTTTGGCATCGATGCCAAAGAGACTCAAGGCAGTTATTCGAGCTAAAGGATATCTTACAAGGTATTAGTTGAAATATTATGATTGTATATTGGCCAATATATGCATGATGTACGAATACTTTTTACACCACAAGATGTTAGATTGCTACAGTTTTATAAATATTTATTCATGTATAAAATTATTTTCATGTATATTTCACATGCAATTAGTGAAAATATGTTCTACTATATATTTATAATTCATTAAAATGGAATTTATGTTTATAATTTTTATGATTGGATATCTTTTAAATCAACTATCGTACTTTACGAATACTTTTTACACTCACTGTATTTCACATAACAAACCAAACCACCACATAAACTTGATATTCTGTGGACACTTAAGTTGACGATATTAAGGACATAGAATCTTACTGAGCCTCTTACGCACAAGACCCTTTTCTCATGAATCAAAAAACAGAATTCTCTGTCTCTAGGTTCAAGAGATTTCGTAAAAATATTCTGTAACATATTTGAAGAAGAACATTAAATATGGACAGACGGGAAGCAAAAAATCAAAACTCAGGAAGCCTATAAAAAATAAAATATTTAGCAATTTTTACCCAAATTACTTTACTTCCAATAAAAATTTAGCTGTCGCAATCTTATTCTTGAAAAAAAAAAGAAAAAATTATTATAAAAATGGCAAGAATATGATCTGTGCAAAGCAACAAAGAATCTCATTGTAGAAATCAGATATTTCTTTTTCTGGTTTTTAAATTTCCAAATTTTCAGTTTCCACGATTTTATTCTGATCAATTTGTTCGCTGAATGAGGGATGCCATCTTCGGAAATACAAATCTTTAGAAAAAGGCTTTCAAAAACACTGTCGGTACAAGAGGAAATATATTTTTAAAGATTAAACTTTATAAGCAATAACCTTTGAAATCAAATTCGAACTGACATCAATTTATCTCAATGCAAAAATAAATACAATTTCAAATGTTATTCAAAAACAAAAAATCTTAGCAGGAAAGCGGAAAAAACAATTTCACTCTGTACATTTTGTGTTTTAAATTGCAATTTGAATAATATGTTATTTTCGTCAACTTTAATTTTACTGTTACATATATATGTTGTAAAAAAACTCCTTTAGATTCGGTTAAGTTACAAGAATAAATTTTGGTATGCCGATTTCTATCGATTGAAGCTACTAAGAAAAACTAACTATATCAGCATTTTGAGTCAAAGTTAAACATTAAAATCGACACTTGAGGAACGCTTGTGACTCTAAAATGATAGGTACTTTCCACAGAGCAATCTATACCGGGTTCAGTTATCGAATTTGCGACCAACTGCACATGAAAATATCGTTTTCCCATTGATTATAATACCCCAAAAAGTGTACACAATATCAAATATCATATAGTGATCATGGAATTTTTCTTCTGAAATTCATCATGTGATAACGCTGTTTAGAGTCGAAAATCCCGGGTCGAAACCAATTGTTGAATAACGAGCGGTGGATATTGTGCTATGACATATATCTGTCAAGTGGGAGATTTTGTAAGTTATCCTGGTTTCCACCTTTGTGACTAGTTTATACAGTTTACTATCGATGAAAAAGAAAGTCAATTTAAACAGACGTTAATCTCCAGGGAGATTATTTAAGCGGTGGAATTAATTTACCTTACGATACCCTCCGCTATGTTATGTCAACTATCACAAGTAGATAAATAAATTTTTGTGCCAAGCTTCTATGTTCCTATTTCTACCATGCAATTGCAGTAAACATACCAAATCGCCTCAAAATTTTGAATCAAAGTTAGGGATGACACTTGGTACCGTCCTCTCCTTACACACCCTGAAGTATTTTAATATACAACGCGTAATCTGTCTTCAGAACTGATTTTTTCATAAACTTTATTTACGCCGCAAGGGAGGTAACCTGGAAAATTCTCAAGCACCCACTCCGACATATGTGCACCTAGAAGCACAAAACCCGTTTTCTGCTCTTCAACAATGTTTGGGATCCAACCACAGACTTTTTCACTCTGAAGATTTGTGTCCTATGACCAGGTCATAGTGAGACACATTCACTTGTTTATGAATTTGCTTCAAAATAAAGCAACTCAAGGGTTAGTTGGAGTACTTTGATTACGTTGCAAAATGTGCAAGAGGGACAGTAGTCTGATAAGAGAAATTTTAATTACAATTCACAATTTTTCTAGTGTTCGTAAAGTAGCGAGTCTGCTTTCTGATTCAACCGAAGCCATAGTACAGTTGAGATTTATGCACGTAGAGTTATGTCTTTTCATTGATATAAGTTTGTAAGGAAAAGAAGCTAGCTCAGAAATTAACTTAGTTGTATAATCTTAGTTAAATATTACAAAATAGTTAGTTGTGCATTTAGTGGCTTATGCCAGTATTCATTAAACAATCAGGGTGCCTATCCTTCAGATGCTCCTTGGTTTCTCGCCAACTTGGCGCCGGGTTGAAAAATTTTTTAAATTTTGAATCAATGCATAGTGATTTTGGCACCATTTTAATTTTTTAAATATGAGCAAAAATACTTTTGGCGACAAAAAAATAGCCAATTGTTGCCAAGAGGGGAGCCATACAAATATATTTTTTCCAACAATCAAATAAATCGCAATAATTTATCCGCCTTATTTTTTAGCAAATTGCAAATCATGTTATTAAATTACCAAATGATTATTAATAAATAATATTACGTAAAATAAAATTTATATGAGCAAATTTTTGCATTAGAATTGTTTTTAATGTGAGTTTTAATTATAATTGAAGAGATATTTGAAAACTTGACTTTAAAGAAATTAGTTATATCAAATATTGCATGATAAACATTAACCCAAATTCATTATTTATCATTTTGCGATTTAATTTTTAATATTTTAATTATTTTAGTCACATAATATATATAACTATAAATTTTTATACATTCCCGAAAAAATTATTCATAAAGACTAAATCTGGGGATTATGATAGTTCATACGTTTCTATAATTTCTTTGTGTGGGATATCGACATTTATGATTATATGATAAATGTCTATATCCAACTTACACAAGACACAATTAGTTTTAACATACAAAATAACATATAGTGTCTATAAAATGATTTTTGCCACAGTAGATTTCCACATAAATGGTAAACATATAATATGAACACATATATTTCAATTAATATTACTGTCATCAAATAAATTTGTACAATACATATTAATTGCTTAAAATGAAAAACAAACATATTTTGTAATTAGAAGTAAAAATAAAGTTTTTCCTTTAGAATCTTAATTCATTACTTTCTACTCTTAAAATACTTATTTGATTATTTAATTTTCATAGAAATAACACGTATTTTTTTTATCGTAACACTTTTTATCACCAGCCACCTTAATCACCAATTTATTGATCTTGAAATTAGTATTAAGTTGTTATCCCGCAGACGATACTCATATACAAAAATTTTCAAAAAATAATAAATTTCCATTCAGTTAAAATATTATTCCATTACCTAATGGCATATTTTGATCCGCAAAAATCAACTTTTCATAAAACCCTTTTATGATTCTTATAAATGAAATAAATCATGAGACATTTTAGTGAAATATTATTTTTATTATTGAAACACAGAATGCCATTATCCAGTAAAAAAGTGGATTTGATAAAAATCCATCCCGTTTATTATATGTAAAAGATAAAAAAAAAAAACATTGTTTATAGCGAGATTATCTTTATATTTCCTTAGAAGAAAAAGTAAATTCCAAGCATTAAGTGACAGAATAAAGTATAGCAATTTAGTTAAAAATGTATCATATTTAACAGTTTAATTTTAATGTAAATAAAAAATAAATAAATGAAGCATTTAGAGATTCACTCTTTCTAGAACAATACATAAATAACTACATTTTTATTTTTAAAAATATCCTTTTTAAATATGAAAAAGTACAAAGAAAATGGGGACGAACAAAAGGGAAGTTTATCAAATGAATTAAACTAATAATAACATAAAATCAATAAAAAACAGTTTTATATACATATTCAATGATCAATAGAATATGTAATATGCTTGATGAGTATAATAAGGAAGTATTGTTTGACATCGAATGTTTTTTCAACATTACTCATCGTCAAATGCTTGTTTTTGACATTCTATTGTTTTGAATTATATTTGGGAATCGAATAAAATGACCATCAGATGTTGTGGGTTGTTGTTATATTCTTAAACAAAATACACTTTAGCATCAATGTAATAACTATTAAAACTTGATGTAAGAATATCATATTCCTATGTTTTGCATTTAATCTATAAGAAATTTATAATTAGTTTAAATTAATATTTAAAATTATTAACTTTTTGGCTCAGACAAATAAAACATGCGGGTGAAATGCTTACAAAAACTATGTTCTTCAAAGTATTTGACAATAATCGTTTGGGTTTAATTGTACTTAATAAATATTGTTCGTTTATAGGTCGAATGATATTAGAAAAATGACACACTAGTTTGTAAAAGGATATTATATTTAGTTTTATCATTTTGTTTCAAATTCTTTAGACCAATTTTATAATCTCACATCAGCATTTTTCTTAATTTATTTTTTTATTTTTAAAGGGAGGGAAACGCAGAAACAGGAAACAAAGCTTAACTAGTCAGATTAATGATCTCACTGTTTCTAACATGAAAAATGTCTAATGAGCTGAAACAATCCATTTACATTTATTCTATATAAGAGCCAAGCTGGTAACTGAATGATTACAATCTGGTGTCCAGATTAAGCAATTCCTGGAATCGATTCCTGTATATTGAGCTGATATTTAGTGTTCCCAAACTAACTTTAAACTTCCTGCTCCATTTTAATTAGCATTCATATGCAAAAAATAATTTTAGAGAGATAAACCGACCACTACATTGAATAGTATATGCGATATTTTTTTAACTTCCTTGTCAAATATTAATTATTTCGAATAATTTAAATAAATTTGTATTTTGTATAATAGAATAGATCATCATGGAAACAATTGGTTTCAAACATTTCTCATGAAACCAAGACATTTGATTTCTAATTTGTAACATACTGCATATTTTCCTGAATAAGCATCACCATACACTGCATTAAAATCGAAAAAGGAATTGATTTTTTAGTGATGCAACTTAAAATAAACAGAATGAAAGAAATTTTAGAATTTTCATAGATGTCATCTGAAGTGTATTGTTCCACGTGTAATGTTTCCACAGTTTTTGCAAATGTTTATAGTATAAAATTTATGTAGTTATTACCTAAGCTTTCGCCCAGCCTTGAATTTTCAAATCCAAGGCTGGGCAAAAGCTTAGGTAATAACTACATAACCTAACGTTTCAACGTTAGGTTTGATTCTCCTTTGATTTTAGCTGCAAATCTCTGCACAAAGGGTTCATTTGATTTGGGTCTACAGTTTAAAATAGACTCCCAATTTCAATAAATATTCATATCTGTAGTGCGAATCAACTTCACGAATTTTTCCATTAAGGCCCAAACTTTTGAGGTATCAATTCGACATTATGTTCCATTAATTGAAATAACGCATTCAATATTTAAGCATATATATAGAAAAATTATATTTTGCCGCCATTGGGTACGACTTAGAGTATGAAAGCAGTGCGGGTTGTCATACACAAGTTCAACATATTTTTATTTCATTTCCGAAAAGAAAGACATCCCTTGTAACTATTATTAAAATTTACACATTAACCATTTTCAAGTGCTCGAACTTTTTTTTTTTTTTTTTTTAAAGTGTTAACTTTTTTTACTTGACATAGGTTCAATGTTACGATCAAATTATCCGTGCTTAGTAGTTTTGTCAAATAAAAAAAATTGCTGTCTAAACTATATAATGAAAGAAAAAACAGATTATTTTCATCAACAAAAGTTTGGAATATCAAAATATAAAGCTATAAAATATTGATATTCCATATTGATAATCAAATTTAATTCCTTAGTTCTTAGAAAATCTAATCCTTTAGCCCATATTTCATTTCATACTTATCAAACTATAAGAACAGGATACAATAAATATTATAGCACAAATTTCTTTCACTCA
Source organism: Latrodectus elegans (assembly GCA_030067965.1). Classification (NCBI taxonomy): domain Eukaryota; kingdom Metazoa; phylum Arthropoda; class Arachnida; order Araneae; family Theridiidae; genus Latrodectus; species Latrodectus elegans. Next base: position 49,316,125 of record CM057816.1, on the reverse strand, counting down.
TAAAAAAAAAAAAAAATAAGTATTTATAATTAACGAGCATTTATGATTTTTTTCCAAGAAAATCTGATTTAGATTTAAACCTAAGATATTCTATTTGATTTTGCCATCCATTTGAATTCTTTTTAAGGGTCATTTTTTTTCTTTTTTTCCAGAAAATTTATTTAAAAATATAACTTGAGAATTTATCTATTATTAGCTTCAGAATGCAAGCTTCTTTTCACAAAGAATTTAGTTTCAAGTTATTCATGTTCTAAAAAAATCTCCAAAAACTGCTTCTACACGAAATAGATTCATAGAACATTTTTATTCCTGTATAACTCAACGCTAATATATTCTTTGACGTTCTTAATAAAAAGCCAACGTATTGTTTGTCGTCTTCTAGGAAAGAGACCAGCTACTAAAACGAAAACCAAATTTCACAGGAAAAATCTGTTTCAAGTTGGATGTAATGAAAAACTCTGCTTTTTATTAAATTAAAAATACAATCTAGAAAACGAATTATTTTTAAAGAAGATTCTATTTTTCTACGAAATAAAAATAGGTTTGAAAATAATTCTGTTCATAATGAAATGAATGTCTGAGCTTTTTATCAATAATGAAAATATTAGTTTGAAAATAAGAGAATGTTCTTAACAATATGAATAAAATGATTATTCTGTAATAAAATAAACAGGTAATTTCTAAAATAAAATTTTGGTAGTTAAAATATAGCTGTATTATTTCCTTCTTTACAAAATTAAAAAAAATATGTTCATAATTTAAATCGTTTACTTTTTTACATAAAAACACATCAATCAAAAGATTCATTAAAAATTTTGAAAAAATAATTTTTCCTTACGTCAGATAAAATACTAAGAAATAAAATTTTTAATATTTAGAATAAAATAACTGTTCTTTTTAAAATACTTATAAGATCTTTGAAAGGAAAATATGTTAATATTTCAGATAAAATTACGTTACATTTTTATTGAGAGAATAACAAAAAACCCCCCCCCCCCCCAAAAAAAAAAATCATTCCTTATAATTTAACTAATAAAACTGTTTCTTTTTGTTAAAAAAAAGCGTGGTCATAAATGAAAATTATTTTGGACAATTTAAGTACAGTAACGATTATTCCAAACAATGAAACAAAATTTCGAATTAATAATAACAACGTAATTTTTAATAATTCGCAACATTAAAAAAATTTCAATATAAATTTTATCTAAACGGTGATATTTTTTATAGAATGTAAATTAGAACACAAAAAAGATCTCTTCAATTTCTATCAAATATTTAATTTAATTAATTATTACTCACACAATAAATAAAATAACTGTTCTTATAATGATAGCAAAAAAAAAAAATAATAATAATAATAAAATAAATAAATAATAATAAATTAAAAAACAAAAAATAATAATAAATAAATAAAATAACAATTTGCAATTATTTTTTATTGAATCCAATGAGCATTCTTCTACAAGCTGAAACACTGTTTCAGAAAGAAATTATATTTTTAATATGATCTATTTAAATACCATTAAAATGCAAAATAAACTTTTACTTGTTGTAGTACTTATTCGTTAATAAGATTTTATATATTGTTTACTAAAAATATAGCACCGTTTCATTCTGTGACAGTATCATGTTGAAGCAAAAATTCGCACCTTCTATAATTTTATTAATTTTCAAAATAAATCATTTCTTTATGGATGAATAACTTTAGAACAACTTTAACCTAACTGAATTCCAAGATGGCGGGGTTCAGCCACAATAAATGCTGAGAGATAAAATATAAATATATAATTTAAAGTGACTATATACCAAATATTTGCAGCAAGCAAAAACGTATGATTTATATAATTTAAAAGTAAATCATTTGTATGAAGCAATAAATTGCGAACAATTTTAAACCTAAGTGAAATCCAAAATGGCGGAGTTCAGCCACAATAAATAGGATTACTGTCGTTTTAGACCTCTGTAAATTTGACTCCGTAAGGTATCCATATTTCTGAAGACAAGTCCAAAATATTCCAGTACCACATATCTCCAAAAACTCTTCTCTGCTCTGGATGTTTTTAAGTGAAACGAAAAAAAACTGAATACTCTCTTCATTTCAACTTTGTGTCCCTTTCTATTTTGCGTCTTCACAGGCTCAGGTATATTTCTACTTCACAAAGATTCTTTGATGGATTTCCTTCTACTTTATGTTTCCAGCTATATATATATTTTATTTTTATTTGCAAGGGTAAAAAGATTCTTTTTTAAAAGTTTTTTCATCTTCATATCTTATGTGTCGAGTTTATAACGTAAGCTTGCGAGCTACAATATTTTTTTTTTAAAAAAAAGGAATGCTTTTTTTTATATTATTCACCTTTCTCGTTGTTGTCCTTCATTTTCTTGGAGTCAGTTTCAACGTTTTCAACTCCTGCGCAATTCTTTTCAATTTCTCGGTCCGTTTCTCTTTACAAGCGAATTGACATTCTGTTCCCAAAGGTTCAATTCTTTTTTTATATATATATTCCCCTCCGATTTTTTCCTATCCTATCCATTCTGTCATTTTGCCATTTGTTATCATTATTTTTAAAAGAACGGTTTCCTAATATCATTTTCCATTTTTTTTCCTGCCTTTTTCCTGTCATTTTCGAATCATTTTTATTTTTCACTTATCATTAGACTTTATGTGGAAAAATAAACTTCACAGAAACATATTTGAGAATTTTGTATTTATTGTGAATGAATATTTCCTAAGATTTTTCTTTATTCGGAACACTATTGAAATGACATCACAAAATAACTAGATTATAAAAAATAATTTGAGTCAAAAAGATGTTTTATTTATTTTAAATAAGTTAAGAGCCTAATACAGTGTGACAGCTTTATACTATTGACAAAATTGTACTGCTTTTGATTGGTTTAATTCGTGTCCAATGCTTCTTATAAAAATTTTCTTTTGCTTAAGGAATCTTAATGTTAATAAAACAAACAAGGAATTTTTATTTCCTTGTTTGAAATAATATGCCAAACCAAAGATGCAAATAATTGCTTTATTTGAGGCTGGATTAAAGCAAATTCAGATTGTGGGTATGTAGCCCCCTATACACCTGACTTAAACCTAATGGACTATAATGTTTGGTCTATTCTGCAAACAAGAGTAATGCTATAAGCCACATCAAAGTTTGGAATCCCGAAAGACTATTCTTAAGAAGGAATGGGCTAAATTAACGTCTGATGAACTGCGGCCAATTGCAGAAAATTTTACGCGACGTGCATCGATGTCCAAAGGAGCCAGTTTGAAAAAAATTCTTAAATATGTTGTATCAAAGTAGCAAATGACTTAAGGAAGGTTAGTTTTTGAAAATAAATTCTAAGTTTTTAGTTTAATACAATATTTTTTTGTCAACAGGATAAAGTTGTCACCCTGTATAAAGAATCAAAAACAGAATGGATAAAATTTAACATTTTAAATTTAAATCTTAACTTGATTACTAAAAGCGTAAACTGAGTTGGTAGTCAAATGAGTTAGTGGATTGGGGTTCGGGTTCAAAACTTCATGGATTTGATTCGACAAATCTTCCTACTAGTTCGGAACCCATCTTATACAAGCAGGTCTAGGGTTTATTAGCTCAAATGTACAAAAAAATTAATATTACGGGGCAAACAAAACAAACCTGAAATATATCAAAAATCTACCATCAATCAAATCTTTAACTTAGAAAAGAGTAAAATAGCGATATTTGTCCCAAATATCAAATATTCTTATTAACATCAAAATTCAAAACTATTTGCATTTGGTTGTGTGGTTTGCATTGGAAGTATGAGGTTACTTCTTCGAAATTCGCTTCTTTTCTGTAGATACAAATTATTGCAGCTTTATGATATAGAATTGTTTTAATTTAAATCCATTATAAGAATTGGATTCTTTCAAAACCGTATTTGTGGGAATAGCAATCATGGATAACAAAGTTGTGCAATTTTTTTTCATTACATTGCATACAATCAGGAAAAATTGTTCCAAATGAATGATTTAAGCGATGTTTGTACATAAAATACATTAATATTTGCATGTAATTTAAAATTTCTTTTGCATGTAATCTGTTTGAAACTATTAACATATTCGTGTGCAAACTAAATACGATAATACTGATGGATTACAGCAGAATCTTTTTCTAATGAAGTCTTTCTTCAATAGATTTTTACCAAATAAAGTCCTTTTAATTTGCGCTCTAAACTAAGGATTTTAACATACTGGAAATGTTCTTCATAGAGAAACAGGAATTTTAACGTAAGAAGACATTTTCATTTCTTTCTTCCGAAATTAAATTTTAGATTTCTCTTTTTGAAATTAAATTTTATTTTGAGAAAAAGTTGAATCCTTAAGCAATTTCCATTGATGATTTTTTGAGATGTCCTTCACGCCACATTTAAGCGTCATTCACACTCGTTATTCGAGAAATCATCCATAAAAGTAGTATTCTCTTACAGATAATACAATTTTGAAGAGTTTACCCAGCGATTCATTAATATTAGTAATGGATATCCATCGGCTGGTATGTAATTCGAAAAATCTCGACCTTGTTGTTAGATCATTGCTTGAAGTTACAATACCATTTGTGTTAGTGTGACTTTAACATCACGAAGTGGCAAACCTAATAGGTAATGACTCTTGTAAATTTTTAATCGGCTATTGCAGTCAATTTCTCTGCAGAGACTTAGTTATAATCTTGCTATATTTTTCTTGACGAAATCGGATTAATATATCTTACACGGGAATTCCCAATCTGAATACACTAAAAAAGAAAATATGTTTGAAATAAAGTAAACAAGTTATAACTTCAAGTTATTTATTTTAATAAATAAATATTTCACCGATAGATTGAAAAAGCTATGATTATTTATGGAAAATTAAACATTTTCTACATGAATTTAGTCTTTTTTACAAACAATCGATAGCAATCAAAACATGGGTCAGGAGTTTTTATAACTATTTAAAAATAACATTTACCATCAAAATTTGTCATATATTTAAATATGACATTCTAAGAACATTTAATTGTATAGTTATCATTTGTGTACACCAGTAATCTTTGAAGAACCTGATAGACTAGATAATAAGTGAATGAAAAATGAACTTTTGGTAAAAGTCAATAAAAAAACTCTGAACAAAATTTTAAGTTAAAATCATCAACATATTTTATGGATTAAGAAACGAAGAAACTTAACCAAGGCAAAGACACTGGAATATATATTTTCAAGTTTGGAAACTTATGGATTCGATTTTAGCTGATGTCATATTAACTTAATGAACATAACGAAATATAAATTAAGAGCAAAATTCTCAAGATACAAAAGAAAATAATAAAAATTTTAATTCTAAATAATTACGAAAGACACGCAGATGCATGTGCTGAACAATAAGGCAGCCTTGTCACAAAAGCCTGTGTCTGAAAGACGCTACTTTTCCCACAAACCGATGGACCTGTCAGGACAAGCTGCAGTGAGACATTTAAATGAACCAGGAGCTTCCAGGAAAAGAGGGGAAAAACAGGAAAAGAAAGATCATTACCATGGAGATGCGAGGAAGGAGCTAAAACAGCAATGTTTTCATTTCCCGTTATTTTGCCACACACCGTGAATACCCCAGGGTATGGATTCAAATGGAGTCCATCGACTTGGACTAGCAAAAACTCAATAAGCGCAATGAATTCGAATTCCCGCGGTGACTTTTTCACAGAACTAATTAGACTGCCCATTCTGCAGTTCCTCTGTAGTGAAAGAGGGGAATTTTGTTTCGAGCAATGTTCGCCAAAAGAGCTTACACTCGGTCATCGTGAAGGACAAGGCAGCCAACCATGGCGCGGGTTTCGTCTGGATTTCGAACAATTCCATTACCTGGAAGTTCGAATGATTAAACTGCAAATTCTTCTCCACAAAATTCAGTTAAATGCTGATTTGAACAGCTTCCGGAAATGTTTAATGGAAATCTGGTGTAATTACTCTTAGAAATTGTAAATGAATTAATTGACTTCAATAGAATTTAAAATAGTTTTAATTTGTGAGAACTGTAAGCCTATCAAGCGAGTTTTAAAATTATGGACTTATTCTTAAATAAAAAAAATTAATAGAAATTATCAGATTAAGATTACTTAAAATAATTTTAACAAATTGCTGATGACAGAGATAGATTAAAATTTGTGTTCTTAAATCCTATGTGGATAAATAAATAGATAGAAAAATGTCAAATCCTAAGGTATATGGTAACATATACATATATAGAGATGAAACGTTTTGTTTTCCTTGTTTCATTGATGAAATGGTACAAATTTTTCCTCTTTTATATTAGAGACTTTTTTTTTTAATTTTTTTTCTTATTATTCCTATTATTAAATCTAATTTTAATGTAATTTACTTCGATTTATTTTGGTATCTTGAAAAGATTTCTGATTGTTCTAAATTATTCGTAATTACTTTATATTATGCATCGTATTACAGAAAATGTAGAAGAATTAACCCTGTGCATATAGTTTGTGAATACAAATTGAACTTTTTTAATTTTTTTTACACTTTTATTAAAACTAAAACCATAATATACAGAGTGACAGAGAGGTTTACCCACATCAAATTATATACAAGGGGAGATATAAATTTCTTTTAATAATTTAAGCTACAAATTTATAAACTAGGAATCATGAATATTTTACATTAATGTAAAATATAAAATCATTTAAATAAATACATCTTACATTTTATTTATTAATATTTTTTTTATTTATTTCTCATTATAACAACAATAAATTTTATTAAGAAGCGAGATGTATCTTAAAAAGACATCGAAAACCATAACATCATGTATCTGAGTAACAATTACATGATCGGTACACGAGAAATCCACATCAACAAAAAACTTTCACACCTCACTATTGGAGTATCATGCCGGAATTAATGATCAAGTATAAGCCTTATCAACCACTACAATCACCGCGGCTAGGCCATTGAGCCATCATGATATTTAATCATCTCTAGAGCTTCACAAAACATTCATTACGGTCAAACATAGAAATTGTAACAAATAGTAAGATGGGAAGTATTTATTGTTGTTGTTGTAGTGTGCCAGCTAGGCTGGCATTACAGTGTGCGCTGCTCCACTTTTCCAACTGAATCATATTTAGGAGTGGAGTTTGACTTCCTCAGTACACACATGCCGCCATATGTACACGTTTACAGGGTAGGCAACCATTCACAACCCATTCAGACAAGGAAAGGACAAAGACAGGATAAATAGAGAGAGAAAGTATATCCATGGCCGAACCGGGATTCAAACCCAGGATCTACCTATCCGCAGACTGGCACGCTGACCACTAGACAAGTTAGGCGGCGGAAGTACTTATTTGAATCACCTTTTAAATAGCTAACATTTATGATAAGTTAGGTAAGTGGATTTTTTTTAATAATTTTTATATTATTTTACTACATTTAAAATAATTTTGGAATATCTAATCATGTCTGGTATTAATTGAGAAACACTTTACAAATGAATATAAAATATGAAAATAGTTACTTTATAGCAGATACATTTTATGGCACTTTAGAAAGATAATATTCTTAAGTAATTTTAATATTACCTCAACCCAGTAAACAAAACAAAGTTAAATAGATCGCACGAAAACTTCATTTAGTTAATTGAGAAACTAGTGATGAATAAATAAACACTAACTGTGAAAACATAATTTCAGATAAATTATGATAGCTTAAATAAAATTAATTTTTTACCAAGATTGAATGCACTCGTTAAATAGAAAGATACAGCGTTCGAAAGGTGAAATTTTTAATAGCTTCTTTTATCAGAGTACAGAGAGATTAAATTTTTCTTTTAAAAAGACAGAAAGCTTAAAATAATTATTTTTTAAATCACTTGTAATATCTTTTAGAAGAAAAAAACGGAATTATGCTAAAATTTTATATATAAACGAATGGTTATTAGATATCAGTTTATAAAATAATTAAAAATCAAGCTCATAAATTTATTTAAATCACATTTTAGGATGCATACGTTCATGCATAGTAAGGCGACAAATCGAAATTAAATAAAAATTATTCAAAGCCTTAATTGGAAATTTGCCAATTAGGCTTTTACAGCATTTCTTTGGGATCGTATGTTATAGACAATACTGAGAGAAGAACATTATTTTTTACTATAAAAAACTTGATAATCTCATATTCAGAGGGATGGCAAAATAATAAATTAGCCATTCGTCTGAAAAAAATAAAACTCTATGAAACTTTGTGAAGTAATATATAAAATTTGACATTGAAAAACTGGATGCATGTAAAGAAATATGAATACAACTTAGAAAAAACTTTGCAGTGAAAATAAAAATTCTGAATGCTTCATTCTAAAATAATAATGGATTCCCTGTTCTGAGGAAGTATTTTTTAAATTCAACTTTGTGTAAAGTAATACAATAACGTTGTAGTCCAATAATTGCACACAATAAAAAACACGTATTTATCTAAATTAAAAAAATAAACATACTTCACAGTGAAATAGATTTTAATCGCTCTATTCAAAACACATTTTAAAATAAAATTTTATCATTCAATGGTCAAAGACAATACTTTTTAGACATTCCAAAATATTTCTATTCCAAAACAAAGAAAGCTGAGTATTCTAAGTACTTTCCTTGGTGACATTCTTTTACCGGGTGACAAATTACACTGCCCTGTGAACCTCCACAACTTGGGCGATTGTAGCTCACGGGTTTGACAAGACAGAAACAATCCTTATCTATGCACACCGAGTGACATCAACATCAGCCGACAAGGTGATGTCTCCGTCGAGAACCACCCACAGTCCATCCTTTGTTCTTCGCCTCCCTCGTTAAAGGGTGCCCCTCTTCTCTTAAAGATTTCTTCGATCCCAGGGTCCCACAGATCGATAAAACCTCCTAACAGCTGGTACGGACGAGCGATTATCGCTTTTCTTCTTTCCTGGAGCGATCCCCATCCCCACATTTTCCCCAGATTTTTTTAAAGCTATCTCGTTACCCCACCACTGGTTCTTACCTTTAAAATCAACGAGAAGGCCGAAATTAAGGATTTAATTGGATAGAATTCTTTCCCCCAATTTTATTTTTCAAATTGGTTGTTTTTATTTATTTATTTTTAAACCTTATATATATATTTATATATATATATATATATATATATATATATATATATATATATATATATATATATATATATATATATATATATATATATATATATATTAGTTTAATAACTCATGGGTTTGCTCTTTTCAGCATGCATGTTTACAATAAAATACCTTATTCAAATTAAAAATCTTTATTAAACTAAAACTATTCCTTACTTAAACCAAAGATCTTGCTGAAATTAAATCCATGTACAGAGGATAACTAGGAGGAAAAATTAAAGCTTACAAATTTTTTGGGGGGAAATTTATCAAAGTTGATATAGATTCCTGGAAAAGGCACAATAAATTATTCTCGACAACAAATGAAGCCAAAACCTAGATAGATATCTTTAAACGTGAAATATATCTTTAAGAACATATACCTTCCTTGTTAAGAGACAACAACTGGAACAGAACAGCTCCTTAGACATATATTATAATTTATTATTGATGATAAACAAAATTCTTACATATTTCATTGGAAAAGATATTTCAAAGTAGACGTAGCTTCCAATATCTGACAATAAGTTACAGTCGAAGATAAATGAAGCCAAAACATAAACACATTTTGGTATAAAAAAGAAAAGAGAAAAAAGCATGGTTTCCTAGATAATACAATAGCTTATTATCGACAACACAAGACCAAAACCTATATATCTATATTCCATTGTTAAAAGTTCTTTAAATTGAATATAACTTACTAAACATGTACATTGTGTTAGTGCAGTAGTATACTTTCTTGTGCGTAGACTAGAGCTGAACTTTACGAGTTAAGGGAAGCTGGTTAGTCTTCGTTATTTCGATACAAGGACCAAGTAGAAAATCCCTAAATACTTGATATGCCGTTCCAAAAGATATCATTGCACTTAGAGGACACTGTGACCACGACCTATTTAACGTTCCTAAACAGCCTCTTATGGACAAGACGGATCTTCAGTTAAATCGGGATTGCAACTCATTATCTACTCATTCTCATTATCGATTAAGTAAGGATTCCAAATCATTATCTTCGAACGACGTCCTAACCAACAAGGCCGCCACGGGTATGCACATCAAGTTTTTGCACCAGGATACTTATGTGTTCCTAGCCCAGAGTAATTGTAAGTGACAAAAATATACAAATATTTCTGTCTGAACGACACATCAAATACTCACATTTCCTAAAACACGCGCAAATGATTTTATCGTCTATGAACGCATATCTTTCGAATATTTTTAATGTGGACGATATTTTAAGAAAACAATCAACAAAACTAAAAATAATTTCTTTTAATAAAATTTATGCATTAAAAAAGCGGTAAAAATCTTTTATTTTTTGAAGACAAAACTTCCTATTTTTCGAAATCACTTTAATTACTAACATATTAGACACAGTAATTTTTTAATCAACGATGGTAACTTTCTAAACAATATAAAAATTAACCACCATTTTCACAGATACTCTAGTGACATCTTATTCGAAGCACTGAATTTTAAATAAATTCCAACACAGTAAACGACTGCAAAAAGAATATTTTCTTACTGAATACTTGCATTACTATAAGGAATTTATTTGGTTTAATTTTTTAAAATCGGAGCAACGAACAACGAACCTATTAGTTTCATTTTTCGGAAAAACACACTATTTAATAAAAGCCCTTGTATAATTAGAATTAGATGTATTCATTCAATTTTTCACATCGCAACTTATTCATGGATTTTTGACTATTGTTATTTTTTCTGAGAATTTCATAATATCTATATACAAGTGATAACGTAGCCCAGAATGTCACAGATCATTAGGCATACGTAAACAGGATTTTGGAACTTTATGAGGATAATGTTGTTGATGTATGGAATATCATAAAACTGTCGATCTCCGAAAAGTGTTAACTGAAGTAGATAGTGTCATTTCCAATGTTTAAAATTTTATGTTCTAAAAAATGTGATTCGCGGTCATCGTTTAAAATCAAGGTTGTCCAAGACAAAAGTATATTCCAGTGTCAGCAAGGATTAAACGATGCCTGTCGTTAGAATGTTTCATAATATAAGGATCTTTGCACTATAGGTCAAAACGCTTACTGCAGATCTGATTGTGATTGGGGAGATGCCACGAACAGTTCGACCATCTATCTATCCCTTAACATCAGGTTTAGGAATTGATGGTAGATCAAGTGATCTTTTTATGAATTTTCGAAAGCTGTTTACCATTGTATTCCACATCGCCGACGTAATGAAATGAATCGATCAGTTCTGGTTGGTATTTACCTCGATGAATACCGCAAGGACAAAGATGCGTATCTAAAAGTATTGTCAAAATTTAGGAGATTAGACTCGAATCAAATAGCTTAAATTAAAGCATCAAACCTATTACCAGCGTCAACCAGATTCAGAACGTTCTCGAAATTTCATCAAGAAATCTTTCGGGTGAAGATTAAGTTGATTGTGGCATACAATGACGTTATTTTTCTCCGTGTTGTACCTTCATGTTTTACAAACTGCTAATGGATATTACTGTTGCAAATTTCTATAGCAATACCTGCGTCCGGCTATGTATATATAGCAAACAACGTCATTTAATAAAAGAAAGTCTCTCAATCATGTGCTAACAAATACCTTGCCAACAGCATCCTACAGATATACATCAGGTCATTTTATTTGTGAATCACAAACATCGCATGGCCACTAATGCCATAATTAATTGTCAGTCGCCACTTTTTGCAAGGCACATAACAAACAGAGATCACCAGTTTAGCAAATATTTATTAGCAATGGCTTTTCATATTTAAGTACTATAAGAATAAATTAACGTTATAAAATACTTATTAAAGCTTTTAATTTATATAAACCATTGTAACATTTAACTTACGTTTTTAATGCTTGGTGTCGAAAGCAAAATTAAAATTGCTTGAAGGAAATATATTTTATTCTCTGAAGAGAAATCAACGTTTATAATGAGAATCAAAACAGTAAAGGAAAATTTAAATTAAATGAAATTAAAAGAAAGTGCCGTAAAAGTAATTTAATAGCAAGAATTAATTAAATGCAATGGATAATAAACAGTCAGGAAATAGGATCCCTTGCACATTTACCATTTCTCTTTCTCTCTCTAGTACAATACTATAAATACTTGCAGACCTCATTCACGAAGGGAATAAAATTTGGGATGTAATTAATTCAAAAACTAATGTAATTAAAAAAAGTGAGACATATTCTTCTAAGTGGAAAGTTTCAAGTTTGTATCGGAGGTGTTGCGTACAGGAGATAAATGCCCAATTTCTGAATTTTGTAATCTGTCAAGCTGAGTGCTTGGGAATTTTCAAAGGTTCACATGAAGACGGCCACATGTTATGAAAATGTGCCGTGGAAGACAATATTTTTTGGGTGTAAAATTAATCTTACAATAGCTTTCAGTAATTTTACTACATATTATGAGTCAGAAAATAAGTTTGCTCATTTTTTACAATAATAAATATAAGTAATACTTTAGAGTAATTAAATATTTGAAATTGTGATGAATTATCTGAAATGACAGCTGCGTAGTTCGTAGTCTGGTTCAAAATTTCTTGAGTTCAATTTTAAACTCAACTCATATCAACCCTTTATTTGTAGAACCTCAGACTCCACATTAATTTGTAGATCAAAGTCGAATCACCTCTACTATGCGAAAAAATGACCATAAAGTGATAAACAAACAAAAAAATAGTTTATTTAAAAATCATAGCTTGCAACCATCACAGCAAAGCCAATATCTTACTCTGATATAACTGCATTCAAACAGTTAAAGTAAACAATCAACAAATAGAAGCGATTAACTTCACTGGTACCAAGTCGAATCCTAATATTCCTTCACAACGCAATTCCACTCAAGGCAGACATTTGGCGATGAAAATGTCGACAACGTCTGTCAAAACCGAAAAATGGCGCAATGATATCCGTCATGGTCTGCCTTTTCGAACAAAAATCGTTCCTTGTTCGTCTCTGTCAAGGGTCGACGATCTTCGAATTACAACTCCATGGGCGGCTCCCCTCCAGAACTTAATGAACGCGGGCAGCAGCAGCACGCAAGGGAAAGCATTGCGACATTGTTGTGCGAAGAAAAGACGCCAAAAGTGGGGAATTGTGGCATGGGACCCTGCCTACCCCTTGAATGGAATTTGAATAATTTACGGGATGAAATACGACGTCCCCACGGTAAGAAATGCAACATGGAAGCGGTGTGGTGCCATAATGATTTATTTTGGAACATCTTTCATCCCGGTGACATTTTCTTGAAATTAAATAAATAAAAAAGAAGCTATTCTCTTTCGGGTTGTCTTTCATCGATTTTATAAAATATTTCCGAAAGAACTTAAATTTCGATTATTACGCAAATGTAATATCAAGACAGTTAATATAAAAGTGAATTCATTTAAATTAAAGATTTCCCAACAAGAGAGAATATTAATTTCCTTTTTAAAATGGCTTTTTAGTACAAATACGAAACTGAGTAAGTGCGATATAAGCGATTGTAAAAGCATATGAAGCTGGAGTCGAACATACATTCTTTTCATTGAAGATCAGGGTGCTGTCCATTCAGAAAACAGATCTGCAAATCAAGTATGTAGTTGTATCTTATAAAGTTGTTAAGAATACAGAAGATGTTAATCACCGCGAAATTTGAGTCGTCTTATTGAATATTTCATCACTTTTGTACTAGTAATGAATTAAAAATTAATTTAACGGAAAATTTGTTTCGTTAATACAAAAACAAAATTATGCGCTTAATTTTTTAATTTTATTTTCGAATTGTTAATAAATTAAAACTAAACTTAGTAAAAAAAAAAAATCTAGAAGTTGAAAGAAAGATATTTTCAAGCTCAGATTTAAGTGTGTTTAATAATTTTCGTGTGGTAAATGAATTAAGAAATAATCTTACCCCAAAAATTTGCCTTACCAAAGAAAAGAATTTCAGATACACAAGTAACTTCGTGATTTTTGTGTATTTGGTTGTATGACTACAGTTAAAACCCACAACCAATGTTGCAGTACATTGCATTTTATAACGAATTTAAAGAACCCATATCTTTTTCAAATAAATTCATATATGGATGATTATGTATATATATATATATATACACACACACACACACACACACACACACATATATATATATATATATATAATTACAGATAAAAATAAAAATATTTCATCACCTCTAAATATTTGTGTAGTAGAAAACAGTAAGAGCCGAAACATCATACAGACAAGTTCGTAATTGTCTGGTCAACGGTTTGCTCTTAAATTAAAAAAAACACATGAGTTCGATTCCCATCATGAACATAGATAGTTTATGGTGGTCTATAATCAATTTAAACCCTAGTCTCAATCCAATAAGTCCTTCTGTATAAAAAGTTATCAATTGATCAATAATATTTTCAATAATATATTGTTTAGTATATCAATTGTGTTTGATAATACTAAAATTATAAATTTTTCCCTACATAACATTAAGTTATTATAACTTTTTGGGGAAAACGTCGCCTTCCAATCAGAAGCAAAACGGATTTAATAATTATATAGAATTTTTGTTCCGCCACACTCACCAGTGTCTTAAAAAATATTATTTTGGCACCAATTTAATATTGGGAATAAATTGCAAAACTAACTTTTTAAATATACCTTGACAATTGACTTTCAAGAGTATATTTCCCAGGGGGAGGGACTTATTCATATATCGCAAAGGAGAAAACCTGAAAAATTTGGAATACCCATCCCTTCGTAAGAAAAATTCATTAACGTAGTTCAATAATCTCTAGAGTCGCACTTATAGCCTACTCTGAAGAACATGTTCTACAACTATGAAGCTTTATAAAAAAAAAATAATTAACTATTATTACTGTCCCTTTTAGTCATATTTTAAAACAGTTTATTATTTTTAATCATTTATCAAATTTATTAAACATTTACTAAATTAGTTAATATGTATTTTTGCAATTTTAGTACATAGGTTTCCTTAATGTGAAAAAAAGCTCCAAAATCCATCATGTAATTTATTTCAAAAATATTCGAAGAATAAGCTAAAATTTAAATGGAATCCGACGACAAGCTGAATTTATTTGTATGAAAATAATTCAAAAAATAAATTTTCCATTATATTGCTTCACTTTAAAAGCTTTTTTTTAAAAGTTCCATTAAGTATTTCAATCGACAATCACTTAACTTTTAAATATTTCTAAGATTGCATTTCTCTTTCTTCTATCTATTCAAAAACATCAATAAAAAGTAATTTCCGACAAAAATAAATAGATATAAAAATCATATTGAAATTGAAATCATTTGTATCTAAAAATATCTTAACTTTTTTAATAGATGCAATTCAAAAAGTAAAAGGTATAAATTTAATAAGGAACAAATTAAGGAAAAAAAATCAGTCGAAATAACAATTTATAAAGTATATTATTCTCAAGTTTTTACTTTTTTTTTTTAATCCTTTAGTGAAAAGGATTAACTATAGAGTTACACCTGCTTTTTTATTTTCTCGGTTACTTTCCCCCTTAAGTTAAATAAGACCAATTAGTTTAGATCAAAGTAATTTTTCTCGGCTGCTATAAAAGAGAAACGTTTTCATCTCATTTGGCGCCAAAAATAAAATCTAAAATGAAAAATTAAATGCATAAATATAAATTTCGTTATTGTAAAAAGGGACTATTTTAAATATTAATTTCACAAAGTATTAGGAAAAGATTAAAAAATCGAAAACTAAGAAATAAATTTATAGTGACTTGACTCATTTTTGTTAAAATTAAATTTAATAAATGAACTTTAAAATTAAAATTAAAAAAGTAACTTGTAATTTAAGTTAGAAAAATACTTTTGAATGTGACTCTTAAATTATTTTCTGTATTTATGAAATAGTTCTGATTTTAAATTATTTAAATAAACTATTTGCTGATAAGAAATAATCTTAGCCTCGCCATGGCCAAGGGTAGGAACACTTTTTCCAGAAGAAAAGATTTCAAGTTCAACACCAGCCATTATTAAATAGCAGTAAATGAGTATTATTTTTCTGCTTCTTCAGGAAGGTCTGTAAAGGTAAGTATATTAGGAGTTTTAAGTTTAAGTTATATTAGGAGTTTTCTGTTTTTTTTTTTGTTTTTTTTTTTTTCCTTGGAACACACAAATAAAAATCAGAATCCACGAAGTGTTTCCCGATTGACAATGCACTATCAAAGAAACAATTTTAGAACATTTTATTTCCTATATAATGTTTATTTCATGCGAAATTATAAAAACCAATTATGTAATAAAATATTGAGGAAATTATAATTCAATTACATCAATGCATAAAAATATGAAGCTTTCAGTTTGTCGTTAATTTCAATCACATTAAAATGTTTCAATTTCAAAAATGCAGTCTTTATAACTGAAGTTTTACACTGAAATACCATAAAAGAAAAACTGCTGGATAAAATGCTATCAAACTTAAGTATAGTTTAAAAAAATCAATTTGGTCTTATCCAGACCTTTGAATCAGTATATGCGAAGATATTATTCGAATGTTCATCGCTTACTGGCTGCAGTAGATTAGTTCATGCAGATCCAGATTTTTGGATAAGTTTATATATACATAGAATATTTTGTATAATAATAAATAATAATAATAATAAGTCCATTTCTAAAAATGCAATCCTTTTTTTTTCCCTCCATGAAAAACACCAGTTTATAAAAAGTTATATATTAAGAATAATGGATGAAATTTTCATAAAATGTCATTTTAGACATGAAACATTTAAAGGCTAGAAAACTCATAAAGAGTAACGATATAGATTTCAATGAATAAAATTAATATTAAATGCGATCGAAAAGTTATATAAATCTTGTCACTAAAGGTGTATGCTTTTGACAATTCAAGACGCGCGCGCGTGTTAATTACAAAACAGATACGAAGAAACGTGATTCATCGCAGTTGTAATTCTGGCATTTTGGAGACTACTGCTCGACACTTTCTTTCTGCAAGCAATATTTTTTTTTATACATTCCTAAATGAAAATGTTTTGTGGCGTAAAACTGATGATTTGAAGTATAAGAAATAAGGACTAATTCATCTTTTTTAAAAGGCTCATTCAACGCAAATAGTAAAAATACATTTAATTTGGAAAACGAAATGTTCAATTTATTATACGCTATTGGCAAAAGAAATATAAACAAGAATTGAGAAAAGTAAGCGTCTTTGGAAACTGTCGAAGTGTAAAAGAAATATTACAATTATTCTTTATTACAGGTTTATGGATGAGTAAACATAAAAATATATCACATATTTTGCACAGTATTATTTTTGATGATTTATTAAAAAAGAGTTGTAACTTTTTTCAAATATATAAATTTACTATTCACGTATTAATTAGCGAAAATATCAAAAGAAAAAGAAATCTCTGCATAATAGAAATCGAACTATGTTTGTTCGCATCAAACGATGCTTGTTCATATGCATCAATTGATTAGTAATAAACACTATTCTAAACGAAGATTACCTAGCTGTAGTTAGTTATCAGGGATGGAAAAGCGCGCCATATTTTTCGAGCACGTCACATCCTTTCCAACCTCCAGTGATTAACGGACGAACAATACAACTGCAACCGAATTTCGCGGTGGCCGTGAAAGTTCTCGCCCGTCACGAGCCGCTAGTAATGGTCTTCTCCAGCAAGGTCATGGAGGATGGTCCGAGGGGGCATTAGCTCGCCATTTTTACCTTTCCCACTTATTACCTTATTATTAGAATGTAGTCTTTTTTCCCTCTCCCATATTTGCCTTTATTATTTTTTTGTCTCGACGAAAAAAAAAAAAAAAAAAAAAAAAAAACATAAAAAAACAGAAACTGGCTCTCTCTCTATATCGGTTGACGACGACGACCCGAAAAGTACACCGCAAAAGAGCCCCAAACTCGAACCGGTTGTGGATGGCATGTTACAGAGACCGTTGATGTTTTTTTTTACTTGAGTGGATTTCCTCATCGGGGAAGGGGGGAGAGAATTGATTCTGCACATTCTGTTTCTTTCGCAAACGATGGAACCGCACAAACGGAGGGATAAATGGTGGAAAAAGAACCGTTTCAAAATATCAGTTCCAAAATCTAAATTACTCTAATGGTCAGCAAGTAGTAGGCATTCAGTTTTAGCATTTCAATACCTGTTTAGGAAATGCCTTAAGAAATTACAGATGAGAATTTTTTCAGCCGAAACGCGAAAATTGCTCGGTATTTATTGGTATAAAGAGGTCACGCATATTAGGTTGTTTCACCGGTTTCATGGTGTAGCAATCAAGAAATATGCTTCGTACACTCAAAGGAAAGGTACAATGCATTAGAGAGTTTTCAGAATACTAAGCAAAAAAATCATCTGCAAATAAATTCATTATTAAAGCATAATATATGCGATAAATATTCAGTTTCTTAAGAAAATATAATAATAAAAATATAATTTGCGCGAAATTTTCAGAAATGTTCATAATTATATATATATATATAATTATGAACATTTCTGAAAATTTCGCGCAAATTATATTTTTATTATTATATTT